>BMAO01002858.1:0-140682 GCA_019973975.1 Trichonephila clavata | reverse complement strand
TCGACGCCAACTTTGATTCGTCTTCATTGTTTGTAATTATGTAACTGTTAAACAATGACAAAACAATGTCGAAAACCATTTACAAATAAACCGGTATGTTTTACAACAATGCGACGAATATATATATGATATGCTTTTTCAATTCCTATAATTATAGTATAGTTCATTCTTTCCCTCTCTTTATATATATGTTTAGACGTGGCCGTTTGAAGGTTTCTTATCTGGATCATCTTTTAATTATAACCGGTAATTAATTAATGAATTAATATTTGAATATATTTGAAAAAAACTGTACTAACATCGAGTGTATCCACTACAAGTTTAAAGAAATTTATTTGAACTTGATTGGATGAATAGAAAGTATTTTATAAGCGATTTAAAATTTGAATAAGATAAATATATAACATATATAAATATATAGAGAAAGTGAGCTAATAGTAGGAATTGGAAAAAAAAAATTTTTCTCTAATTCACTAACTTCCTTATTTTCGTTAAACCAGTTATTAGAGGGTCTGTGCTCAACAAAAGCCCCGTGTTAACACATTTTAATTCTATAAGGGTCTAATAGCTCAAAAACGGACATTTTTTTTGCCTATGAATCCCTTTAATTCCGTTTGTCAGCCGATTTTCACAAAACTCATTATTAACGTATCTCTTCTCAACAAAAGAAACATGCTTACCAAATTCCATGAATGTAGATCTAACAATTTTAGAGATATCGAAATGAGCCAATCGCTTTTGTCCCATATGCCGTATTTACACGAATCTAAGCCACACTTTTTTCCTATTGTTAATGATACTGAAGATCGTGTGCGGTTTAAAATCAAAACAAATTGTTGAATGGGGTATTCAGAGCAATTACAGTTTTATGTATGTATTTAAAAGAGTTTATAATACTGATAAAATAACTTTTTATTAGTTCTCATTTTACATTTATTTTAATCTCGTAAAATAATCGGATATTGATAAACCATTTTCCACTATTTTTCATTTTTCTCAAAATCTTGTTGAGAATTTGGGGCGTGGCTTAGAATTGATGGTGGCCTTGATTCGAATAAATACGGTATATATATATATATAAATATATATATATATATATATTTAAAACATATTTTTAGTGTTGTTTCTAAAAAGACTTTGTGTTATTTAATTACATGTAAATGAAATTCAGTTTATTCTAGTTATTTTTACACCAATTTTTTTAAACATAAAATCACTTAACTAATTAACAGCCTCATCAATCACCCTTAAAAATATTTTTCATAACTATTTGAAATGACTATTATTAAATACTCAGTTTTGAGTAGAAATATAAAGGATGCAAGGCTGTTAAAAATTCAGTTTTTATTCAATTCACGCATACTTTATAAACACGCGAGCGTCTGCAAAATACGGAAATGCTGGAGTACACGAATACACTTAAATATTTAAAGCGAAAATTATAAGTACACACCACAACGATTCATTTCGGTTGATGTATAGAGATCTTTGAAGCATATAAATGAGTTTGCTTTTCACAGAGAATTTTTAGTTTCTGAACTTTTTCGCTGAACAACATCCAGTTTTGTAATTGAGATATTTCGTGGTTATATTTTTATCACTTTTCTTTTAAGTAAATTTATGCATTACGACTTTTATCTAATATTGTTTTGTGCGTGTAGTATTTTATACCATAAATTGCATGTTATTCTTTGGGTTATAAATATTTTGTACTTTTTTGTATTATTATGCTTCTTATGTTTCATACTTGAGGATCACGATAGTCGAGGGGTTATGGTTCCTTATTGGAGTCCTAAATACCTCCCCCCCCCAGTGTAGAGGGACTGATGTATGTTAAATCTTGTCGAGGCTCAAAGTTTTTCCGTTGGCGTGGCATTGAAGTTTGGAGAGGAGATGAGGATGCCAGCAGAAATGTTACTTGACTTGACTATGGTTCAAAATGTTGAAAGTTAGTCGCTCAAATTTCGAAAGTTTGTCCTCGTGTTGCAAAATATGACGTAAATCAAAATTAAATCAAAAATTTTTATTAGATTTTGGGGAAATAATAATTAATATTTTGCCAAAAAATCATTTGTTTTCATAATATGGGAGCAACGTTGTGAAGGATGGACTACCCCATCCATTAGTGTACGAGAGTATAGAAGGAAGAGTAGCCATAGTCAAAATAAACACAATTTATTTACAAGTCTTAACCTAACAAACCTGAAAAATCCAAGATTAGGAAATGCACTTTAAACTAATCATGGGAGCAAAAGCGAGGAAGACGATATAAGTATAATATCTTTATATATAAAATCTTTATATATAAAAATTATATATACGTGTCACAGTGTTTGTCCGCGATGGACTCCGAAACTACTCAACCGATCATAATATAATTTTGCATACTGTGTGTCATTTTGTCCAACTTAAAACATAGGATAGTTTTTATTCCAATTAATGACGCCATAATTTTTTTATTGCCGGAAATGTGAAGAATCCGGAAAACACGTTGCCAGATTCCCGTAAGAGAATAATCGCAAAATGTGGCAATACTCATGTGTCTGTGGAAGCAGATATTGCAAACCCAAATGCACAAAAATTAAGTGCCTGGCGTATTTCGGAGTGTGGAATCCGATTTTCGAGTCAGTTTCCAAAAATAACCGTAACTTTGCCGGATAAAACCGGTCGGCCGTATTTTAGACACACCATAACAGGAGCTTACATTAAAAGCCTTGAATCGTGAAAACTTGGACACTGGCGTACTTCAAAATGGATAATCCGAATCTGATATCGAATCTGAGAAACAACTGTAACTTTGCCGGATAATTCAGGAAGACCATTTATTACGCAAGCCGTGGCAGGAGCTTACTCTTAATATCTTGGTGCGGGAAAAGTGCGTTTCTGTTGTAATTCGGGATGGTGAACCAGAGTTTGAAATCGAATTTTAGAAATTCCTGTAACTTCGCCAGATAATGCCGGACGACGCTAATGCCCCTTCCAGGGATTGAATTTGCTGGCTCAGAGGAACAAAAGTAATCGCCAGTTGTATCTAGGGGCGGGAAACGATAATTTTAAATCATATTTCAGAAACTCCACTAAACTTGCCGGATATCGTCTGAATTAGGAGAAAAGGCATATTATTCGAGTCCCGCGTCCGGATTTTTATTCTCTCTAGCGACTGAACTTACTCACGCTGGAGCATCAAAAGTCAGCTTCGTGTGTATTTCGGAGTGTGAAATGAGAATCTGAAATTCAATTTTAGGAGTTTCGATAACTTTGCCGGATAATGCCAGTCGACGTATTTTAGACACACTGTAGCAGGGGCTTGCCTTAAATGCCTTGGATCGTTAAAACTTGGTCTCTGGTGTATTTCAAAACGGATAATCTGAATCTGATATTCAATCTGAGAAATAACAGTAACTTTGCCGGATAATTCAGGATGACCGTCTTTTACGCAAACCGGAGCAGGAGCTCACCCTTAAAGTCTAAGCGCGGGAAAAGTGTATTCCTGGTGTAATTTGATATGGTTTGAGCGAGTCTGAAATCGAAATATAGAAATTCCTGTATTTTTGCCAGATAATGCGGGGGGATTGGAATATTCGCGGACAGCAGTACCAGCCTAACTTGCCGACGTAGAGATGCAAAAAGTGGGTCTTGATTGTATTTCGGAACTGCCGATCCGAATATTCTCAATCTAATTCAAGATAATCTCATATCTACGTCAAATAATGCCAGACGAAAAGTATTTTGCACGAACACGCTCGGCTCTCGATGAAGGTTGGTTGAAATAAGTAATTTGAATTAAAGGTAAAAAGAAGAAGTTAGTGAAAAACCGTATAGATCCGTCACATGTGTTATATTCTATTTTTTTACCATTTATTTTTCAAAATTTGAGCAAATATAAAGGAACTGAAATCAACTATATTTATTAAAAAATTTTTTTGATACGCTTTCCCTAAAAGCAGTAAAAAGCAGAGGTAGTGGATTAATCTGTATGTGGAAAGATCGCAGAAGATATTGAGTTTTAAGGCCGTGAGTGGGTGATATAGCGACCTTGATAAACAAAATATCGAATTTGGATTTAGATTTTAACACTAAAAAGAATTTAAAGGCAGTTTTGTAGCTTTCATCTTTTTTTTATTCTTAAGGTATCCGACTACTTGCGATAACTTTAAAAAAATGGTAATATGGAAAAAAATTTGTGGTTTTGAGATTATTTAGTGTATATTAAGATAGAAATACACTATAAGATAGAAATACCCAGATATATCTAATCATAAATAAATAAATTATCATAACTTGAGGTTAATTTAATATTATTTACTCAAAAATATTGCGAAATTTAAATTATACAGTCGGACCCTAATTTAACGAACCCCTATTTAAAGAATTTTGCGATTAACGAATTTTTCTCAGTCATCGAGTAAAAAGAAAGTAAAACCCCTATTTCACGAATAATAAACTCTGAATTAACGAATTATTTCAACAGCTAGGGAAATTTTTTTAATAGGTATTTTGAGAAAAAATTGGATTTTTTTTCAAATGACGGAGCAGAAAAAAAAAAATTTTGTTGTTCGCAGCAAATTTTGACGGGAAAGGGTGCTATTAAAATTATTAGACTTTACAGGTGCAGATGAGTTTTAAGTGTAATCTATCATGAAGTTTTGAATAGGATAGGAAATTTCTTTCCACAACGCAGGGGATATTTTAAGATTTTAACGATTACGTTATGTTAGATGACGATGTAATGTCGGCTCCTTAGCCGAACTCACACCCCTCTATACATGTCAATGTATATAGGGGTTACAATGTATACATGTCATGTTACATATGGATGGTCATTTGGCCGCCTGGGACATGGTATGACTATCAAAACACACATGTGGCTCGCCTTTGTATCAGAAGAATAATACATGACTTTGAAATCATTATCTTTTTATTGGCTTCATGACTTTCGTCACCAGTGTGTCCGAAAACACAACAGACTAGACATAGTCAGTTTGTGTGTCCATTGACGGAACCTGTCTGACACAGGAGACTGGCGCCTCGGAGTGTGGCAGGAGACTTCAAGGAAAAACTAGCGTCGAGGTGAATTACTCGTACAATCCAGATGTTGGACAAGCCTTTGTCGCGGGAGAGATCGAGAGGGACCAGGGTCGTTGTTCAGTCCGCACCAGTGGGGAGCCCATGAGTCCGAGGTAAGTAGTGCAAAATTTGGGGCCCGCCAATGAGAGATGATGAGAGGCATGTAGGTTACCCGCTCCTGGAGTTTAAGAGGATCGATTAGGGAGAAAGAAATAAAAAGGGGAACGACTCACGTTACCTGATCTTGCGAGAGAGAGGAGAAAAAAGAAGAATGCTGGCTGTTCACGGTTTCTGATCTTGCTAGACTAAAAAATCATGGGGGCGAGCACCCTCAGTGGAGCAATAGACAGTGGTACTCGACTTCTGGATTTCCATGCCTGACGAATGAAAGTGGAGATGACCAAGCGGCTTGGCGGCCCTGACTAACTTTTGAACGTGACTTTATTTATTATTTTCTTCCCAGTGGACTACTGAGTGATTTAATGTGATAGTATTGTTTTCTCGATAATAATTTTTTGCCCATAAATAAAGTGATATTTTGACAATTAGCGTGTGACTGTTAATGCTGCCCAGTCACAATGCTACAACGGACTGCCTACCTATGAAACTGAAGTTGAGGAAATTGTTGATAAATAGTGATTCTCTGATGCAGAGAGAAATCGGTAATGAAACTTTTCTCAAAACTGTTTCATTTTTTTAATGCTTTATATTGTTTGGAAACTGGAAAAATATGCCTTATGAAGCCGGATGTAAATAACGCAGTATTTTCTTCTCTACCTAAAGACAAAAATAACTCTTTCAAATTAGGAATCAAAGAGTCTATCAAACATTTGTGTTAGTCAGTATTTTCAAATTTCTAATTTATTGATGCATAATAATTTCCAGTGGCGTAAAGTACAATATTTTTAGTTGTTGAATAAAATGAGTGTAATTCCTAATTATAGATGGTTTTTGTATAGTTACCTATTATAGAATTTCTTAAAGGTAAGAGCGAAACATTTGTATTTTGTTTGGATCCCGATGTAATGAATAACCTCAAATTAGCGAACAAAATGGTCGGTTTAAAAGAAATTAACAAGAAGTAAAATAATTTTGTCCTAAAATGTTGAAAAATTGTTGAATTTTCTTTCAGTTCTATTCTGATAGAATTTGTTCTCGTACCAGTAGGCAGTTTGTTTAAAATATTAATTACGCTTCAGTAATTGAAATTTTCTGTCATTTTTTTCATAAATTACAATTGCACTGTGTGTTTAAAATCTGGAAAGGGTTCTCAAAGTTTTTGTTTATATTTAAACATCAAATAAAAAATGACTTCTTCACTTTCAATAGAAATATCTATTTTATTGAAAGTGAAATTTTGTCCATTTTATCACTATCTAATTTTCTTTAAAATGCTTCCTTCAATTTACTTTGACGTTATCCTAAGATAATTTAACAACAGAACTACTATTTAATTTTAAGTCATATCGTTTCTGAACATGTCATGCAAATTGTTGAAATAAAATGCAGCTTCAAAAACAATTTAACATTATCATATTATTTCCTTAATGTTCTTTTGATATTTTTTTTTATGTTTTTCAATGTATGTTCCCATTTTATGAATTTCGAAAGAAATTGTGTCTTTGAATACCTTACACGTGCTTGGAGAAATTGAACTCAAATTTTTCTAAAAGTTAAAAGAAAATTGCAACAGATGGCGCCACGAGCCAAATATGCTTAAATTTTATATCCACTGTAGCTACGAAGTTTTGTTAACGTAGTGAAGTAGTCTTTTAATTGATGTTGACTGCTTATCGGAGCACTTGATTGATCTTCTCTTATCGAGGATTTCATCTCCTATCGATGAGTTGGAATTGTCTTGTGTTTTCCGCTGAAGCCTGGTGTTCCACAAATCAAACCTAGGGGGTCCACGAATCAAAAAAAGGGGCAAAAATACTCCAAATGTGCTCACAAAAACATATCAGTGGCGTAACGGAGAGTGTTAGGGCCCCTTGCAAAGTCAGATTTTGGGCCCCCAAGCCAGATCTTACAAATGATACTTACTTGGTACCAGTCGGGCTTTCGGCCCCCCAGAATCTTGCCTCCCCTTACTCGCGATGCTGGTGTTGCGGAGTTGTACTTCACGCCACTGAAACACATTCATGTTAACTGTGGAGTTCATGCAAACACGATTATCAAATCCGTGTTTCCTAACGCAAGTCGCGCTGCTGGAAACTTTAAAAATATGCATCTCCGGACCAGTTTTTAAAGTAATTTGATGCAACTCTTATTCATTTGTGCTCAAGAGTTTGGAAGCCAATACAAGAGATACATTTTTGCAGAAATTAGCCTCAACAAAAGTAATAAAAAGAATATTCGTGTTTTATGACATGTTTTAGAGGAAATGGGATAGAATGATTTTAAGAAAAAGATATTCTTTTTCGTAAAAAATAGTGAAACATTGTGGCAATTTGATTTCGGTACTATTTATTCAGAGTCCCTGCACTTCTACAGTTAATATAGAAATTGGAGAATCTTCATTTCGTGTTTAAACAGTCAAACGTAACCATATATATCTTCCTTTTCGAATTGTTTTGTCGTCCTCTAAGAATTAATGCAGAAGCATTGTAATTATTGTGTAAGAGAAAAAGGGGAGGGATATTTATTGCGTTTGCCATTATTTTTGCTTTACTCTAAGTCTTATAAACATAAAAATCTCATCATTATCACTAGTTTCTTATATTCATGTTAATTAAAACAATTAAGTATGTGTTTTTTCAGCTTGAATGCACCATAATCTTCAGCAAACATTTCAATTAGCATTGTTATTCTAAGAAAAAATTAGAATAAAATTTTATTTTCCTCTCATATTGGAAAAAAATTCTTTGAACGCTTATGAAATTTGATTTAAAATAACGAGCATTAATGAGCTTTAGAGGACATTCAAAGATTATTTACTATACATAAAAGGATTCTAATAACAATAGTTGTGTTAGAAATTGAAATAAAACGCAGTTATATGATAGATTTTATTATGATGATTTTACTTGGTTGTTAGTAATAAATGAACAACTGTGTAATTGCTAATGTTGAATTTATGAGGATTTAAACTGTGTTAAAATGGGGGGAAAAGGAGAAAAATATATAAAACTTTTAAAAATTACAAAGTTTTATAAACTTTTCAAATAAGTTATCCAGTGTTTTAATATAATAATTCATTAACTATGTTTTGTGCATTATTTATACAGGGTATAAAATATTTTATATATTAAAGTAATGTTTTTTTTTTTAAAAAAAGTATCTAAATGAAAATATGTTTAACGAAATATTGAAATTCCTTTAAAATTAAAAAAAAGAAACCCTTCGAAATATAAAAAGTTATTTTTGCTGTTCTAGAGAATAACTAAAGTATCATAATAAAGCATACAAAAAATATAAGCTCTAGTGGAAATATTACAATAATTGTGAATTTTGCCGAAAATTGAGATTTTTTTTTTTATGATTTTATTTTATAGCTTATTAACTTTATAAAAATACCAAGTTTATTATTTTCCATTCACTAGAACAAAAATTAAACTGCTTTACTGTATAACAGTAGAGAAGTATTTTAACCTTCAGATTTATCAATTACTGTTTTATTACAAAATTTACAGTCCCTTATGTGAATATAGTCACTGTTTTTTTTTTAAGATAAAGTGTTCTAGTTTTTGTAAAAATTAAAATATCTCTTATCCTGATGATCATTTCGAAAATGAATAACATAGCAACACAGCAGAATAAAAAAACTAAAAATTTGTTCATAAACTTTTGGTACGGAATGGACCCCATTTATGTTATTTTTTGCAAATTTTTATCCATTTTTTCCCATTTTAGTAATAAAAATTTATTTTACTCTTCTTAATTTTAGCATACTTTTCTTCAAATGTACTAAACAAATTTAAAAACCACAAAAAATCCTCATATCTCCATTAAAAAAAAAGTTGTAGGATGCCTTAAGGGAACTTCGAGAAGCTTTAAAGACAAGTCGTTATATATATATATAATCTTACAAGTTAGATTAAGAATTTGGATTTAAGATTGCTCCCTAAGTTAAGGAATAAGCTGTAAATTTTTCATAAAGTGTTATATCTAAAACAAAATTTTTAAAAATCATGTCTGCTTCTTCCCTGACCTCTCTTACATCTGCAACCTCCAGGATGCGACAAACCGATGAAGATGTATGAAACAAATTAAATGTATGAATCAAAATCATAAAAAAGAAACACACATTGACAGTATCTAACAAAAGTTTATTTTTTTGTGTTTATTTATACTCATTATATATATAATAAAGAACTTTCATAGCGTAACAAAAACTCCAAGAGTAAACACAATTGTCAAATCGGCAGCAACCATACACAACGAAGTTTATGTATACAATGTTATAAAACATCATTGTAAAATAATGTGGGCCAAATCTGTAAGTATTGAAAACATCGCTGGAGACACGTACACCGCACAACAATAATTACCAAATTAACCTACACCATTTTTCAACCATTATGACGCCTAGTAATCCCAATTAGGTTCTTGCAGTAGCTACTCTCGAACCCATCTACTGTGGTTTCATTTCAGTCGTATTTTAAATTTTGAGTCGAACTAACAGGAGAGGGTATAACAAATTTTCTAAAAACGTCATAAAATAATTTATCAATCAAGCAAGCAGTTTGTTTTTTTTAAATAAGGAATGAGAATGGACTCGATTCACATCTGACGTCTTAATCGCATGACAATATGCCCAACAAACTGCCATGCGTTTAATTCAACTGAGTATTTTTTGGCGCCATTTTCTGATTTGCATCTACTATCATATAACAAAATGAAATGCTTTCTTTCCTTTAACTTAGAAAAATATGTAATTTTTATTTTTATGCAATACAGATAGCTTTATAAATTATTTTTTTTAATTTCACATTAATATTTCTTTATTTTTATTGTAAAATTACAATTTGTGAATTCTCGGAACACTTATCGCGTTAAATTATGTTGTTTGGCTGTCGATTCTGGTCTCCAAACACACCTGTCGCTAAATTAAGTTGCTTGGCGATCGATCCCGGTAACCAAAAAAATTTACATCCCCCTCCCTTTATTTTGCATTTTAACACTGAATTTTTAAGTACTAAGAATTTTGAGTGTTCAATTGAATGATCCATAATTTTTTGAAACACAATTGGAAAGAAAACTAATTACTAAGCCTAAAAGTATACAAAAACACAAGACACGAGATCAGAGAACAGAAGTATAAACTTAGCTTAAATCCAATATTTCGAACTGAAACTATGTATATATTTATACATATTGAATAACTATACGAAAAACAAAAGATTAGAAAATATATTAAAAATATTTCGAGTACTAAAAAATATTAAAGAATATAATTTTTTTTAAATGTAAGCAAAATCGACGGTTAGTACACAACCACAATTAGCTGTTATTGTTTATTTGATAATCCCGTGGCAATTACTAAACGATCATAGCGCCGTCTGGTGATGAATCGACTCCATTGTCTTTCCAATAAATTTAATAAGATGGATCCCTTGGTTTATTAAACTCTCAAACCATATCTTTTCTCTCCTAAAAAGGAAAGTTGATAATATAGGGGGAGTTTTTTTATGCCATGCCATCTTCAACACCAATTTTTCAATTCAGTAATAATACACTCAGTGCCTTCATCCTTTTTTCTTTTTTTTTTTTTTTTTTTGACTCATTTTTTTGGCAATGTGCCAAAATCTATCTTTTTTTTTTTGGTTCTGTAGCAATTATTAGTTTTTTTCCGAATATATTAAGACTTCAAATGATCTATAATGTAATGAAATCTATTACATTTTATGCCGTTTTATTGGAAATAATACACTAAGATAGAAGCATATTTGTATTCATATGGAAATAAAAATATTTCTGAGATAAACAATCTTCACAGAAGGAATATAGCAATAATTATTTATGATTACGACTGGTTTTACGAAACGTACATGTGAAAAGTAGTAAAATATTTCTCATAAAATAATATTTTTCATCCAGTGAACATTTGGGTGGGAAAAATCTACTCTTAAGGGTAAAGCAGTTTTTCAAATTACACAGTGCTCAAAAATTAAATACTTGCTTTAGATGTTTATGTACAATTCATTGGTGACATTATATTCTCAAAGCAGCTTTCTTTTATTCTATATTGGTTCGAATAAATAAATATTTATGTCTTTTCTTGATGTTTTAACAGTGTTTTTAGGGAAAATTTATTATGATTTCATACATCGTAACTTCTAAGGCTAATTATGTAATGTTCTAAGACTGCGTAACTCAAGAAAATAAGCCGCCTTAGAATTTAAAAATAATTCTAAAGTTTTCTTTGGAATTCTTTTTAGTTTAAATTTTAAACGGTATATTTTAACTCTACTCTAATGAATTTAGTACCTAACAATGTGCATATTCAAGTAATTAAATTTAAATATATGAGTTAAAATGTTAAATGTCATTTTAATTATTCTCTATAAAGTGTAATGGCATATTTTTTTGAATTATTTTGACAAATTTACCGATAAATAATTTTAAGAAAATTCTTAGAAAAAATATCAATATTTAATAACAATATTTACTTAATTGTAATTAAATTTCAGAAATGTGAGCAATTAATTCTATCTTAGTCGAAATATAATAGCAAAAACTTTTTACCGTTAGCAAAAGTAGAAACTTAACGAAATATTTTTATTTTATCATCGTAGAAAACTTGTTAGACGACTGTAAAAAGCATCAATAAGAATTACAAAAGCATTAGAGGTATATTCCATTTAATATGTTTTAAATGTATTGTTTACTAAATATTAAAAAAAAATCTGAATGAAGTAGAACCTTGATTATCCGACTGATGATTAACAGGGCTTACGCTTTATCTGGATTTTTATATGCACACATTCCGTTAAAATGTGAAACTTGAAAAGAACATTAAAAATTTTAAGAAAAATCCAAAGAAATTGTTAATTTTTGGCTGTGTTTCTTGAAACAAATTGAATGGGTAAGCGAAAATAAAAAACATCAAATAAAATAATTCTTGTTAGAAAAGAATTCTTTTTTTTTTTACAGAATTGGTTCCATTAAAAATCGTTTGCTTAATGATATCTTTTTAACATTTTCAAACCAAATGACATATAAAAAGAAAAATTCTATTCTTATTATTTTATTTTAATATATTATTCAAGCGATTTTGAAAATAAAATGATTTTTTTTACTAGATGGCAACAAAATAAATGCATTCCATTTGGATAATTTATCGTTTAGTTTCTTTAAGTCAATCTCTCGAACTGAAATTTTATAAAACCTCATTTGTTTTGAGATTTAATATAAATTAAAAAAATTATATAACAATTCAAAATTATGAAAGTTTTTATTCCATTAAAAAAATCATCGATTAACAACTTCCTGTTTCGATATGATATAGAACCTGTTGAACTGATGAAAGTCTTTGAATCCAAGGCCAGACAATGTCATCACGAATAATCAAGGTTCCACTATTTTGACTTATATAAATAATCGATTAAATGTAATAAATGTACACTTTTTTCGAGTTCATCTTATTGGGACTCTAGTAATATAAATCAAAAGAACCAATATTTTGACATATAAATAATCGATTAAATGTAATAAATGTACATTTTTTTCGAGTTCATCTTATTGGGACTCTAGTAATATAAATCAAAAGAACCAATTATACAACTCAATAAAAACAAATGGTACTTTTTTCACCGGATCATTCGAAATTGCACTCAAACGTTCAGGTTGATCAAACCCAGCAAACTTAACGTTTTGCTATCACATATAAATTATCACATCAGCTCCATGCAATGATTAAATTCTGAATAAAAACCATTACACAGAAAAAAAATCAAAGCAGATAACCTCTCTTTTCCCTTTAGAAGTTCAGTTCCGAAAAAACCTGAGGCAGACTAGAAGATTGAACACAATATTCCGCTTTCGCAAGTACCAAAAAATTAAAGTCCTAACACTATTGGTTTACGATTCTTGAAAAACCGAAGGCCAAACACAGCATTTTTGTTCTGTGTATAATACTGCTGTTACTTTATATCTTGAGTTTTCGGCGTTCTGCAGTGTGTTTTCTTCTTCTTGAAATAAATGTAAAAGCTCATAGCCTATTGTTTACAGTATGAAGACATTTGGAGGTAAGGCGAGTCGATCAGCAGCTGCATTTGTAAGAGTCTTGTGGCTTTTGCTGGGTTAAGTGGGCTTTGTCCCACTGGAGGCGCTCGATCTCGTCGAATTTGCTGGCCTGCAAGAAAAAAAGAAAGAAATATGAAACAAATTGTATTTATTTAAAACCAAAAAATATGCAGTAGTAAAAAGGAAAAAGGGCTGTTCTGAAAAAAATTTCACAATTCTTTTATCGTTTTTTTTTATTATTTCTAATCGGCTGCGGATTGGTGTTTTACCATTGCAGACCTTGTGCATTCCCCGGAAACTGGTATCTCTTTTTAGTACGGCATCCTAATACCAATACCTACGGCGATACCAATCGCCGCAGGTAATTTTGAAACCCAGTTTCCTCCCTAGAGGGAGGCACCTGAGCTCTGACGATGCGAACCTAAAAACAATGTTAAATAAAGTTTAATATTGTCTGAGAGCACCCAAGCCAAACAGGCATTCAAGGGATCTTTAACATGCCGCATAATCATCCGACATGGGAGCTGTCGATTTTTTTGAATCATGAAAATCCACCGACTAAAACCGGGGTCAAACCCGCAAGCTTGGGAGTGCAAGGCCAGCGCCAAACCAACTACGCCAACAAACCATGAGTATAAAATAAGTAACACAATTTAACAGTGTTCACAATGCCCTCTGTTGAGATTTAAACAAATCAAACAACACAATATTTAACAGGTATAGACAAATTGTCAATAGGAGCTGCTCAGAGAGAATTTAATAAAAATATTAATGAATTATTGAATTAATTTAATAATCACAATTAATTAGCTTCTTAAGGCGATATAATACCCTAAAAATCATTAAACTGTCGAAAAAATTTTTATTGGCTTATTTGATACATCGACTCTTTATAAATATGCCTGCAAAATTTCAATGCTTTACCTGCATTTTTCATTAAGTAATGGAGCAATGTTTGATGCTAAACAGCAACTACCACGCCTACATTTCAGATTATCTGTTAGAAAAGAGCCTGATAAAAAATGAATTAATTATTTTTCTAATGCGCATCAATGATATTGACATTATATATGCAGAAATAAATCATTTAAGAAAGAATTGTGCAATTCATGCAAAAATTTTAGTTTGTGAATTATTTACTGAAGATCAAATGGATTTGTTCAAGATTTAAAAGTTGTGCGTGCTTTTTATGATATTATTATGAATGAAATTAAAACTTCAAAACGGATTCTCCCAAAGCACAAATACTAAATCTCATTCTGATAACTCAGATAATTAAAAATCTAATTCGCAAGAATACAAAAACTCTCCCATTTTTATGTTTTTGTTTTTAGTGACATATATATATCCCATGTGTGCGAGATTCAAAACTTTTGTTATTAAAATATTTTAAGATATTTATTTAAACAAATGCACATATACAGTTCTTAGATTTTGATGTATTTTACCTATAAATTGCTATTTGATTTTGTTTTTATTCGTGTGCAATAATTTAACATGCGAAGGCTTTTAAAATCATGGAAATAAAAAATAAAGGCATAAGCATGTTTTGTACATGTTGTGCATTAGCTCTGAAGTGTGTGTATTTATTTATTTTTTTATAATTATTAAGATAAAGTTTTATGAAATATTGATCTTTCATTCGTTTTTTTTCTATATATTCATTATGGCAGTATACTGTTTAATTGTTCTACATTTGTGCAATTTTTTATGGTAAGTAGTTTTAAATAAGCTAATTAACATTTCATAAAAGTTTCAGACTATTCGATGAATATTATATCATGCTATTCATGGAATGAAAACTTCAAACTCATATTTCTCCATGTTGAATTTTTGTACACATACTGTTATTCAAAACCCTAAGGCTTTTTTGATAATTGAAGTATGGATTTGAAATTTTTTATACATAATCTGAAATGTATGTTTTGTAAAACTGTGCATGGAATTAGCTCTAACATGTTTAGTACTTTTTCTAAAAAATTTCAAAATCAAAATTAATGTTTTTTGGGGAATTTTTGGAAGTTTAACTATAAAAAAATTAATAAAAAATTAAAGAGCAGAAACAGAAAAAAACCCAAAACTTGGAAAAAAAATTTGAAAGAAAAGAGACATATTTAAAAAAGCCTTAGGGATTTAAAAAATGCTTAAAAAAGCTAAAAAAATTTACATTTTACAAACATTTTGCAACAAATTAAAAAAATTTCGTATGGAATTATTATTAAATATTAACTTTTATAAAATACAATTAAAACCAAATATTAAAAATAAAAAAATTGTGAAGATGGTACAATCGCCTTAAAATAATTCTTCCTTTTTGGAGTTAAAATTCTGAAAAATTAGATTGAGAACCATCTAAATCAGCGGTCGCCATCCAATGGATCTCTGGCGGTCCGTTAAAAATTTTAGATGGTTCACAGAAAAATTGGAACATTAATTACATTTTTATAAAGATTCAGTTTCAGTAAGGACGAGTAACAAAAAGCATCATGGATTGTACTTTCTTTTTAAAATTTTAACCAATACTCTTCGATGAATTCCTTCTGAGTTGAAAGACTTTTTAGTAACTTTTGCAGGTGTTTCTATCGACATTTCAAAGGGAGGGATGGCAGTTGTAGTAAACTGGCAGCATAACACTTCATTCTGTTGATATTGTTTTGCATTGTCGATTTGTTTTTGCTTTTCGTGAAGCCCCTTTTCGGTAAAATGGAAATATAAATAGACTTAAATAAATGACAATATAGTCATTGGTTGTAGTGGTCCGACATATAGTGGTTAGTCGTATTAGCGGTCCGCCAAATATAAAATTATACATATAATGGTCAATGAAACTCAAGTTTTAGCAACTGCTTACCTAAAATTTAATAATCCCATATTACATTCGAATTCAACCTTTGGCTACAGATACTTAAAGAAAATGGTTAGAGGCTCTATACTCGATTATTTTCCTCACATTATATACACTCAAGAGCCAAAACATTAGGACCACCTGTCAATAACGAGTTGGCCCACCTTTGGCGCGCAACACAGCTTCAACCCGCCTTGGCATGGATGCCACAAATCCTTGATAGATGACCGGAGACAGATTGTACCAGATGTTTAAGCAACGATCACGCAAATCCGAGATATTGCTAATTGGTGGTCTTTGAACTCTGAGCTGCCGTCCCACGACATCCCAAATGTGTTCTATCGCATTGAGATTCGGGGAGTTAGGCGGCCAGGACATTAACTGGAACTCAGCATCATGTTCCTGGAACCACTCCAACACAGTTTTAGCCTTGTGACACGGGGCGTTGTCCTGTTGGAACATTCCATTTCCAGCTGGAAAAACAGAGGCCATGTAAGGGTGCAACTGGTCCGCAATGATGTTCAGATACCCTGTAGCATTCATTGTCTGCTCTACCACAACCACGGGTCCCAGAGACGTCGCCCAAAGCATAATACCGCCACCACCGGCCTGTGTATGACCTACTGTACATTGAGGGAGCAACTCTTCTTCTGGAAGACGGCGTATCCTGACACGGCCATCAGTGTGATGAATGACAACCCGTGATTCATCTGACCAGGCAACTCTCTCCCTCTGGTCCATGGACCAGTCACGATGTTTGCGGGTTCAGCGCAGGCGCAGTTGGCGATGGTCAGCAAAGGCGCACGAGTGGGACGTTTGCTACGTAGCCTCATATCCAACAGTGTCCGTTCAACAGTGTGCTCCGATACTATTTTACTTGGCCCTGCATTGTATTGGGCTGTCAGCTGAGCCACTGTCTGGCTCCAGTTTTGCTTCACCATGCGAGACAGTCTCCGACGACTTATTTCTTTGACAGCGTGTGGACGTCCAACACCATGTCGTCTACTGCTAGTTTCACCGTCATTCATCCACTTTGCATAAGTACTAATAACTGTAGATCGCGAACAACCCACGAGTCGTGCAGTTTCGGAAATACTTGTTCCGGGCCTTCGAGCCATTACAATCTGCCCTCTATCAAAGTCGCTTAAATCCGCAGCCTTTCCCATCACACACAGAAGTAAGTGAAAGAATGATTCTTCAGACTCTCCAACAGCAGTTAAATACCACTTCCCCCTGATCACGTGCCTTACACG
This sequence comes from Trichonephila clavata, assembly GCA_019973975.1. Lineage (NCBI taxonomy): Eukaryota > Metazoa > Arthropoda > Arachnida > Araneae > Nephilidae > Trichonephila > Trichonephila clavata. The sequence continues at coordinate 123,330 of BMAO01002858.1, read as the reverse complement.
TCATCTAGGCGTGTTCATTGCAAATGGTAGGGGTGGTCATAATGTTTTGGCTCTTGAGTGTATATTTCTCTCATTTGCTAATACTACACATTAGTGAATAGATAATTTAATATTATATAAACTAATACATATAAATATTATAAACTAACTATAGCTCTTTGATTCCTCATCGTTAGTTATAATTTAGAGTATTTATTGAATTTTTAAAGGGAGTTGTAAAAAGTTTTGGATTCAAAGGTTTGACAGCATGAGAAATCAAAATATGTCAAAATTATAGCATCTTTTAATTCCGTTTTTTTATAGTTGTATTTGATAGATCTCATATATTTTTCATGCTGTTTAACTTTTTCAATTATTTTCATGCTTTAAAACTAAAAAAACAACTTAATAATCGTTTTTTGATATAAAAAGCTATAAAACATTGAATAAAATTTCTTAAGTGAGACACATTCATCTCAATAATCTAACTTGGTTGAATTTTTAAAAAAATATTCTACATAAAAAACTAGGAGTAAAAAGATTAATGAGAAATGTAGAAGAAGCTTTAGATATTCTCTCTTTTCTACATTCCTTTCACCATTAACCTTTCACCTATAATGTTAGAAATATTTCCCTTATGTAATTAGGAAATTGTTTACACAATTCAACAACATAGGCGTGAGCTATATTAATGTCTTCATTGCGAAACTAAATTTGCATAATTTATGTCTAAAGTAGGCGTGGTTTGTTGGAAAGTTCGGATAATGATGATAGCGCAATACATTTAAACGCTGATGAATGAATTCATCCAACATAATATGCTTGTTTATCTTAAGAGAATGAAATTAAAGCAAAAAGAAGTTAATGATATTGAAAAACATCAAAAGTTATTCATTAAGTTCTTAAGAATTAGCCCTATAAGCCTCTTAAATTAACCCTTATAAAACCTATCCCTATTTAATAGTATACCTAAATAATTATTTAAATAAACTGTTAGAATAAGAAATGGCATTGTATGTAAGAGTTAGATAAATTTATTTCTGAAATGTTTTATTAAAATATTTATATAAGCAAAATAGAGCTGAGAATTTAATTCTTTTAAAATAAGTATTCTAATGAGAAATATGCGTTACTGGTAACAATAATTGGTTGTACATTTATTTGATGAAATGACTCATTGGAAATTCTGTAATTTTTAAACTTCAAAATGATTGTATAAGAGTGTTTTGAATAGTTGCACTTTCGCATTATTAATTTGTGAACCCCAATAATAAATATTTTGTAAAAGTTCGAATTAAACTATGTGTAACTTTTTGCCAATACACAGTAGTTTTGAAAACTCGGCCTAATGTGAACCGAATGGTGGCTGAGTTTGTGAAAAAAACCTGGTTATCGAGAATGGAAATAAATAAATTATAGTTTAAAAACAACTAAAAAACACCCTTTTATAGTTAATCGAAGTAAGTTGTAACTTAATCTTTTAGTCGCCAAATCTGGAAATGGGTTCTGAAATGAGTCGCCAGATGCTGGATGGGATCTGAAAATGAGAAATCGTAAATCCTGATGATTCTGATCAGGACAATGGAACAAAATTATTAAATTATTGTATTGACATCGGTCCTGGACAAGTGAGCAAAATTCCAAATTAATCCGACCTTTTAAAGTAGGCGAAAATTGAGCTCAAAGATTCCGTTGCATACAAGTGAAGCTCATAAAAGGGTGTTAAAAATAATAAGCATAAGTATACTGTACTGCATTTGTACGAATTGTTAGTTTGAGAATACAACGGAAAGTAAACTGACCAAATATCCTTAAACAAATGAAAAGTATGTATGTTATGACATAGAGAATTTACAATATGAAAACGAAAATTTGTGAGTATATAGTATTCAATAATTTACCTGATCAGAGGAAAATACTCTATGAAGACATAAAGATGTCTATAATGAAAATTAAGTTATAGACTTTACAAAAACTGGCAATTTTTTTAAAGAAATGTTTAATGTCCTGTTGTCTTCCGTATTGCACTTTGAATTTTGCTGCTTCATCACGAGGAGGAAAATGGAACACTAAGTCCATTACCGATACACCTTGTTCAAAATACTGCTGGGTGATTTCGACAACCATCAGTCCCTCCCTGTGTAATGTTTTAAGAGTTTGTACGGTGTCCTCAACGTTAATGTCTTCATTTTCCGGCGTTTTTTTCATTAACTGTGACAGCAGCAATGAAAGGGTCTGCATGTGGTGATTTTTCGACCTGCAAGGGGGAGGCCGAGGTGTCCGGACTGCCGAGGTTATCGAGTGACGAGTTTTCAAGATTCTACTGTGTTTCATTAAATATTTTAGCTTAAGGTCATGACTACCCTAATATTGTGAATTATGCCAAAAATGTCAAATTTTTTATGACTTTATTTTATAGGCCATCTTATTAGCTTTATAAAAACATCAAGTTTATTATTTTCCGTTCAATAGAACAAAAACTACATGTGCTTTAGTAAAAACAGAGGCTATTACTTTAAGCAAAATGTCATACTTTAAAACGCGTTTTACTCGAAATGTGTTTTTTTTAAATGCTCAAATGGGACCAGCGATTTGATAGAAAATTTTTGAAAATAATTAACTGAAATTTTTTGTGTATTAATTAATAATTTAACCTTCAGATTTATCAATCACTGCTTTGTTACAAAATTTACAGCCCCTTATGTTAATATAATCACTGTTTTTTAAGCAATTTCATATAATAACTAAGATAAAGTGCTCTAGTTTATGTAAAAATTAAAACATCTCTTATCCTGAAGGTCATTTCAAAAATGAATAACATAGCAACACGTCAGAATTGAAAATTTGTTCTTAAACTTTTGGTACAGAATGGGCCGCGTTTATGTTATTTTTTGTAAATTTACCCATTTTTTCCCACACACACACACATTTTAGTAGTAATAATTTCCTTGTATCTTCTTAACCTTACCATATTTTTCTTAAAATGTACTAAACAAATCTATAATAACAACAACATAAAAACCCTTAACTCTATTAAGTTGTCGCAAGTAGTCGGATACCTTAAAACGAGTTTTCAGATAGAGATTTCATTCAAAATATTTAGCGCCACAAATTTAAGCATAATAAAATTTTATTGTTTAGTATCAAGCTTTTATCCGCTAATAATGAAAAATTCCCTCTTTCTTTCTTTTCATTATTCAGATTAAACTTATTTTCAAACATCGAGTTTACAGAACTTAATATTGAATTCATTCCATGGAAATACATTAATTATATCGGGAACACACTTAATATAATGAATTGGTTCCATTGCAAAAGTTTTTTAAGAAATATAATTCTTTTATGTGAGTACTATCAAAAATTTAATTTAAATTAATATTAGTGCTAAAATAAACAATGACAGATTATAGGAGAATTTGGTGATAATTTTACTGTGTGGTTCACATTTAAAATCTATTTTTATCCATTCACACAAAAATAAAGGATTCCTTTCCACTATATACGTCAATCTAATAATATAAGTCGTTGTTTTTAATTACCTATTTATTTTATATACATTTATACGCTCCATTATTGTTTTTAATATATTAATTTTATGCTTCTTTGATTTCCTAATTCGTATTTTTTTTATCATGAAATGCATCGAACAAGTATACTTTTGGGCATTTTATTTTATTTCTAATGATTATTGAAAGTATTTGTATACAATTTTGTGAAAAGATTAGAAAATCCAAAACTGAAACTAAAATACTTACAACAATGTTTTTAGCAGTCAGAGGGGAAAGAAATTTGATAAAAACATGCCTTTTTCAATTTTTCTGTCTCTTTTTAATGCAGCAAAATAAATGAAAGAACTAACATTTGTAGAGTATTAATAGGAAGGATGTTCTAAATTAAAAAAAATTCGAAGAACTGATATCACTCTCATAAGAGTCCACGGTGGTAAGTTAAATAAATCCATTAATTACGTATTATACCGTCGACCAATTTTGTTAAATTAAAACACGTCCCCAAATGTCACAATATGCAGCCACTAATGAAAACCATTCACGTTCGAGCAAAATAAAAACGTTTGGCGACATTGTTTAAATGGGTAATGTCTTTTGATTTGGTAAAACTGGTCGGCATTATAATATACTCAAATATCGACAATATTTATTATGTAAGATAAATGTTTTTCAAAGAATGAGACTGTATATACAATGCAGGCACTAAAATAAATTGAAAAATCATTACCCGTCTCTCTCGTTGCTCTCGAATCATTCGAGCAACCGTCAGAAATATTTCATCTATGTTAACGTTGTCTTTACAGCTGCATTCGAAAAATGGAACATCACAGCTCTCCGCAACCTGGAACAAATGGAAAGCAGTTAAGCATGGTGAACAATACAGAAACACAAAAACGGTAATCATTCTCCTTAACAGAAGCAATTACATATACTCCAAAATTTTACGTAGATTTTCGATGATAAGTAATAGAATAAGCACCAATATATAAAGCAATCACTTCAGATGGTATGATTTGCATTTCCTTCGTTCTACAACAATTATTTTCAGTTTGTTATTGTTTTTCTTTTTAAAGAAATTGTTGTTAAACTTACGTAAATAGCTTAAATTATGAAGATTTCAAAATGCGAAAACCCGATTGTTGGATATTATGCGATTCATCTATCAACCACATGGAAATAATTTTTGTAGCATTATTATTGAGAAAATAATCAAAGGGCAATTTAAAATGAAAAAATAAGACTTAAAATTATAAGTAATCCTGAAGCAATTATATAAACTACAAAAGATAATTAATATTTCAGTAATTATGAAATTATAAATAATTAAAGGATATCAACCAAGTTTCTATCAAGAACACAAGTTTCTGATGCTCTTATCATACATTTATTTTGCGTTATGCATAAGCTTATTTAGAATAACAAATGTACCCATTAACCCGGCACTTCACGCGCAGGGTATGTCATACCCACCGCCTCACTTTTTTCAAGATTCCATCTAAACTTTTCTCGGAAAATGAATAGTTTTTCGTGTAGCTGACTTTAAGGTCATATCCTTTGAGGGGCCTTAGCTTATAGGTGAAATCTAAAGGTATATTTTTGGATACTGCCTCTTCGGGTATGTCATACCCAGTGCGTGAATCGCCGTTAAAATTTTAAATGAATGAGCTCGTTTTAAAATCTTTCTAATGCAATGACGTATTATTGTAGTTATGATGAAAAAATGTGATATTGAAGTTATTTAATAGATATAGTACAACAGTGTCTTTAAAAAAAGAAAGACTCTTTGCGGGGATGACGTAGAAGAATAGAATGATGAAAAGTATAATAGCAAGTGTGATTCTTCTACTGAAATATATCCAGATAATTAAGATGAGGGAGCAATTATCGTCCTTGATAAAATGACCGCAACATATTCAATGGCTAGAAAATCTAATCGTTAGCCTATGACCATATTTTTTTATGTTGGTGAACGTTGCGACAATAAATGCTCAAATTATTTCGTTAAGTAGTCAGAAACCACCTACTAAACATCGAACCAGACGCTGGTTTCTGAAATGTTTTGGATTTCGATTAACAGAAAAAAGGAAAAAAATCAGCAAGCAATGCTTTTACGAAATTTTAAAAAATAAATTAAGATCCAGTGAAAACATCACACTCACTCGCGACGAAAACTAAAGGAGTGTATAAACAATGTACTGAATGCCCTAATAAAAAGAACAGAAAAACTAAATTTACTTGTGAAAAGTGTAATAAACAAATTGTATTTTCTACTTTTCTTCCTTTTTCACCTTTATATGCAAATTTCACGGTAAAAATAGAATGTTAACACCTTTGGGTATGAGATACCCTGCGCGTGAAGTTAAGGTCGTTTTTGTCGCACGTGAAGTGCCGGGTTTAATCAATTTCAGAAGGATTTGATTTTATTGCGTACAATCTAGTATTCTTTTTAAGCAATTTTTTTCTAAAGAGTTTCAAAAAATTCCGCTGTATACCAAAGATCCTTCCACTATGTATCAATGAAAGTTTTTAAGTTTGTGTACTCCATAAATGTAAACCATTGAATACTAAACTGACACATTAGATTCGTACTTCTACTTTTAAAATTTAGTCATTATTTCAAATTTCATAATAGGGTAAAAACATTCAAATATTCAGATTCCTTTTAAAAAGTTTTCAAAATTTAAAAAAAAAAATCTTATCTTACGCTTGTACTTTCATTTGACTGCATTTTTTTTTACGCTTGTGTGTTATTATTGTTGCTAATAAATATGTACTTTTTAAAACAAAGTTTCTGTAAAAAGTAAAATTTGTGGCAACAGTGAAACGCTAGAACTGATTGACTGAAAAAAAACGCGACTTATTTATCAAATGACTATATGACGTCACACGAATTTATGAACTGATTGGTTTAAAACACGTGATTCTATTCATCACGTGACTATGACGTCACTTTTCTATGAAGTGATTGACTTGAAATACGTGATTGCAGTTATCATGTGACGCAATAGTCACATGATAAATGTAGATCATGTGTTTTTCCATTGAATTCAAAACTGACATTAGATTTGTATTTGTTGTTCTGCTTGTAAAATTTAGATACAGTTTCGAATTTAGTTATTTCCTAAAGATGTTTAAATATTAAGATTCTTTGAAAAGTTTTTCAAAATTGAAAAAAAAAAACTTTTATTACACGTTGACTTTTAAATAAATTGTATTTTATTCCGTTATGTGGATAATATATATTTTTTAAGAAAGAGACTGCAAAAAACCACAAAAGTTAGCAACAGCGAGGTGCCTGAACTGATTAACCGGAAACACGTGTTTGTAGTTATCACGTGACAATGACGTCACATGATTTTAGCACATTTTTAGCAAAATAACATACTATGAATCTCAACATTAGAACGTGCAATTTAACAAGGCCTCATAAGACGGTGAAATTCTCATTGATGGTATAATTATTAAACAAATTAAAAGCAGAAATTAATAAATCAAACTATATTTAATAATCTACATTTTTTTCCATAGAATATATAAGTATTGCTAACAAAGAAAAATCTTAAATAATTGATACATAGATACTTGTGATAATATTAAAAACGATAAAAAGACGATCTTGAAAAAAAAAATTCTTGAAACAATTATGTATATAAATAGCAGTGAATAATTTATAAAAATTATTAACTTAAAACAACCTTACCTTTCTTCCTTGATCTGACTCGACTACGCGTAAATTTGAACTATCGCATTTGTTTCCTACTAACACTTTTACAACATCTGGAGATGCATTCTGTAATATAAATATACATTAATGATATTCAATTCGTCTTGAATAAGAAGAAAATAATGTTTTTTTTAACAAAACAGGTAAAAGAGAATTTGAAAAGAAAATAAATAAACATTTAAAACTCAACATTTATGATCTAGTACAAAAGAATGAATTTTATGTGAAATAACAAACGAGCTCCATAGGGCAAAACTATTGACTTAATAATTGTTCTCTTCAGCTCTAAAAAAATCATTTAAAATTCGTATAATTCAATTTCTTGCATTTTTTAACAAAAAAATAAAATAAAACACGTGACTCTGAAAATTACAAACGATTATTTTCCCTTTTTTAAATAATTAGACGAGCCAGAATATTTCTTAAATTTAATTGAAAAACTGCCAAAAGATTTTGAAATTTTTCGAAGAAAATGAAGTAACTAATTTTAAATTTTGAATATGTTTTAATTTAAGTTTTAATAATAAAACATAAATTTTTAATATCATTTGCGTTTTAAGATACCAAAAGGTCATAAAATTTTATTGAAGTTTACTTTCATATATCTGGATTAAATTAATGTTTTCTTCGTATATTCATATTTTACGAATATTGTTTTGTGTTTCATAGATATTTAATTCAAGTCATGGAACTAAATCCACCTTTTTCCCATTATTTAGACATTCAGAGAATTTGAATCAATCTGTGAAGATATATAGCATTCAAGAAAATATATAAAATTTTTCCTGGAACTCTTAATTATTAATTTTCTCATGTAAGAATTTCTACAACGAAGCTGGCATTTCAGGAACTAGTTTCATGAAAAAATTACAGCTGATTATATACTTTGACATATTTCGTGTACAACGTCTACTTTTACATCTACATAAAAATTTCAATCTGTAATTCTACGAGACTTAAAACATTAATGCTCGTGTTTTGCTTTCAAATCTTCTGCAACTCTAATTCATTCACGACCAAAAAATCATGTGTTGTACAGAGTGATTTAGATGGATTTTCTTCCATACAAAATTTTAAAAAATGCAGAAAATAAAATGATAAAAGTTTCTCCGAAAATTAAATTACAGAATATTTAAAATTAAATTTCTGGCAATTTTTTAACCCTTACATGAAGATATGCATATAAAAATCTCGCTGTAAGAATTATAAAGAACAGTTATATAAAAATATATTTCCGGGCAGTTATGTGTGCGCTTTATAATCATGAATTTGTTTTCAAACTTCCACATAAGGCCAACTAGCGGATTTTGAGCTTTGTCAAATTTAACATATATCAGTCCCTCTGCATGGCAAGTTTTGAAACAATTTTGAACAAAACAATACAAATGAGCAAGTTTCAAATTAAATTGATTATTTTTTATACTATAATCGCTTTTTATCTGTTACGGTAAGTTATATTAATTACAGCAAATACCATTAAAAATTTCAATGTTATGTAGCACATTCAAAAAATCTAAAGTAAAATCTTATTTTATAAGCGTTATTTGACGTACACCCAAGTTATTTTTTTTACCTGGTCTTTTTTTACACGGTTTCAAAATAACATGCATCGCCAATATACTTTTTTACACGAATTTTTTGTTCTAACATGATTATAGGTGATACTTATTGACAGTGTTGTTTAAGGTATCCGACTACGTTTGGAACCGTTGATTTTGAAAAAGCGTACAAACGAATTTTTTTTTAATTTAGTGTCCCTTGGATTAGAATACACGTACAAAATTGTTTTCAGAATATTATTACAGTAAAAAATTATTGAAATGCAATATTTTGGCAAAAAATGGATGTAGTATCACATATTTTCAAAACTTTCTCCTTTTATGAAAATTGGTTCTATAATAATAATATTTTGCCTATATATAACTAAGACTTTTCCAGAGGGCCTGAACTAGGAATTTTGAAAAATTCACATTATTTTCAGAGTTACTACCAATTAAAATAATTACCGATGTTTTTTTGCTAAAATTTTCCCTCCGATGTATTAAAAAAATGAATAAATCCGCTTCTAAGTAATGTATTTCAAAAATTCCAGTTCATGCTCTGTAAAGAGGTTTGAGCTATATATAGACAAAATATTATTTTAATAGGAGCATTTTTCACAAAAAGGGGAATGTTTTGAAAATAGGTAATTCTACGTTCATTTTTTTGCCAAAATATTGCATTTAAATAATTTTTCACTGTAATAATACAGTAGAACGTCGTTTATCCGAATCAATTGGTACCGGACACCGTTCGGATACGCTATTGTTCGGATAACCGAATGCGATCCATGCAGTATATGAAACCGGACACTATACGAATATTGAAAATCATCCCATGCGTGCTTGAATAAAAAACAAAATAGATGCAAAATGTCGCAATTTTACCTTTATTGCGGGAAATAATCACTTATTTTTCGCTGTACCATTGTACAATTTCGTGTTTTTGCTGCAAGATCTGCGATTCTCTTGAACAGCAGTTAAGTAGGGCAGCACTATGATTGTTGTTCGTACCACTCCGTTGCCGTCTCTAACGCAGAAACAGGTCAGCATTTGATGGATCCTTGCTACTTTCATTGTTGCCCTTGTCTTCATCCGTTTCATCGTCGGATTTTTCTCGCACAGTAGTCCCAATCTCGTCATCATTTAACAGTTGAAATTCATTGTCTTCTGCATCGCATGCCATCCAGGTTTCTACAACAACAAAACTCAACAAAAGAGCACGTATACACCCCTCACTTGGAAACAAACTGACCTAATATTTCGCGCAGATGTTTACCAAATCGCACAACTAAAATTCCCCAAATATCATTCACTTTGGGTTTTCCCGTCACTTTTGGCCTCACGCGTTAACAACTGTTCGAAACTTTGGTCTGGATATTTGACGCTCCGGATAATAAACGTTCGGATAAACGACGTTCTACTGTATTCTGAAAACAATGTTGTACGTGTATTCTAATTTAAGTGACACTAAATATTAAAAAAATATTCGTGTGTACGCTTTCGTAAAAACACGGTTCCGAACGTATTCAGATAACTCATGCCTAGCATACATAATAGGTTTATTCATATTAACAGAATACCAAAATTAAATAATTACCTCTTCGACATTTCGAAACCAGTATGAAAGATGATTAAAGGAATCCATATTGGTCACATCATACATAACAAGAATTCCCTGAAAAAAAAGATAACATAAGTATAAACAAAATTGAAGTTATTTGTAAAGTTTGCTAAAATATACCTTAGATTAGAGATTCAGTTGACTAATTTCCAACATTTTTTAAAAGCAGAAAGAGTTATGTTTAAAAAGTAGAATCAAATTGTAAAAATTAATCTCAGATGTTAACCCCTTAACTGCAGCGGGGTATATATCCGTCCTTCCATTGCATTGTGCTGTTCCGTTTCAAATTTTTCCTACGGCTTTGGAATACAATAAAATGACTTTGACAGTGTTTGAAAAGAATTAACTTGTTTCAGAGAAAAATTTGCCTATCTGTATACCTTTTCTTCCCCCCCCCCCACTCGTCAGAAAAAAAACTGCACATGCGCACCTGTGTGAAAAACGGTGGCAGTGGGGAACTAATAACGTAATTTTTAATCAGGATGTGTTTAGAGGTTACAAATAATAAAACAAAATTTAAATGCAGTAATGCATAATTAAAGATTCATTTCCAGTGGATATCCCACCTCATGTCAAACTTCATGCCAATGAAATGAGGAACAAACTATCAAAGGAGGGTTATAATCCTCAAATTCCCTCTATTTCTAGCCCTACTTGTCTGATAAGGGGGTCTCACAGGGGTGTTAATTTTGTCTCGAGGAGTGAAAATATAAACAATTTTCAAACAGGTGTACTTCTTTTAAATTTAAATTAAATAATTCGAATCTTTTGCACATTATTTACAAAGAATTATGGTTTCAAATAAGTTAAAAATGTTTGAAATATAATCATAACTCTAAATGAATTATAAGCATTTGCAAATAAAAAATAATTTTGTAATAAATATTAAGTAATTTTAGCGTTCCGCACGTATTTTCTAAAATAGTAACCTTTTATGTATGAAACTTTATAGAATTATAAAATGTATCATACTCTTTAAGCCCTAGTAATTTAAGAGTAATATATCTTTTGTATTTCAAAATATTTGAAAAATACTGAATTTTTTTTTAAAATTTAAAATTATAATTTTTTTATTTTAAAAAAATATATAATTTTTTATTCTATTTATTTAAAAATACTACGGTGTAATAAGGATACATTTAACTTTATAAATCAACTTATTGCTAGTAATTAAAGAGCTACTACTTTAATAAATAACATGCGCAACGTAAAACTTAATTAATATTTCTTTTAGAAATATTTCTTGTTTTCATATGCTTATAAGTTTTAAAATTATGATTATATTTTAAACATTTTACACTTTTCTGAGGCCCCATTCCTTTATAAATAGTGTGTAAAAGATTCGAACTATTTAATTTTAATTTCAAAGAGTTATATGTATTTGAATATTGTTTATATTTTCAGCCCTCAGAGAAAGTTAATACCCCTGAGACCCCATAATATACTCGCAGAAAGAAATTTCACACTTATGGGGAGGAGAAAGTGTTTTCCACTCACCATTGCTAAAGGGAAGACCTTGAGAAGCGTTAGTCCACATACGTGGCAGAGGCTCCCAGATTACACTAGCATGTCTTGAAAGTGGCCACATCAAGTGACTCTCTTTTTCAGAGAACAAATAGATCTCCATCTATGTAAAGTGTCAGGATCATCAGGATTCTCCAGAGCACATCAGTCTCTCTAATAAAAATATCTATACTGATCCCCTACTTGTGATCGACTTTTTAAGATTCAACAGTCTAATGCAGCGATATTCAACCTGCGGTCCACCGAACCTTTTCAAGGAGCCCGGTCCTGACCCATTGCTCTGAGAAATTCTTTGACAAGAAATCAAATTTATCAATTTTCCTTTTTTTTCTGTCGATGTCGTAAGGCCCTGAATTGATATTTTTTTCTATTTGTAACGGTTACGGTTAGTGATAAAAGACAACAGTGGAGTAGCGTCAATTTTATAGGTAGAACTAATGGAACAATGGTTGAACAATCTTTCATAGCTTGCAAGTGAAAAATATTTGAAAGATTTGGAGTTTGACTGTTGTGTAGTTGTGACGGATCTATACAGACCTTATGATTAATCCTCTCGGGAAAATTTGGAGCTAGCTTTCGCGTTAATTCACAGCCATCCCTCAAGAAGAAACCTTGATATGTAAATTAGTTTGACTATATAAAGTCAAGTTTTTGTAAATGTAAGATAGAAGGAGAAGGCGAACTGTTGCGTTGATTCGTAGGTGAGATTTATTTCATTATCACAACGTGAATTATATATAAGGAAGGAGTTTGATACTATAGTAAATTAGTAGATTAAGGTTTAAGAATCTAAGATTAAATTAAACAGATCACTTGCGCTTGTTTACTTAGAGTTGTTCACTTAGAATAGATTGCTCTCTTTATATATCACTCCTAGGGTCTCCTCTTGTAGTTTCACTTGTGGTTGATTAGTGTGTTTGAATAGTAATGAAATAATAATTATTATGGAAGTTTCTGGTGATGCTTTATTTCTCCCCACACCCTTAGGTAGGCAGGACGGAGAAGGAGCGGCTTCAAATAGGACGCGCTCACATAGTGAAAAACAAACATGGATCAGTACTTGTTTGATTTGTCACGAAAGTGCAGTATTTAAAAAAAACAATAAACAGGAATCATTCAATGACACTTTTCCTCTTTCAAGAGGTGATAAATAGGCTTTATTGAGTATTCTTTGCTACAGCAACAAAGTGTTTTGTCAGTGGTAATGTCACAGTAGTAACAAAGACATCCTAAGAAGTTTATTATATTATTATTAATCATATCCGTTTACTGATGCAAAAATTGTGAAGAAATGTTACTTAAATTTAATGTTAGTGACAAAAATAACAAATATAAAAAATAATAATTAGAAAAAGCAAAAGGGATTAAAAAATAATAAGTAGGAGAGCTTCCTCAGAAAATATTGTATTTCACTTCTCTGCTTGGGGATAAATACATAAAATTTTTAAAAAATGTAAAATATGCATGAAAAATATTTTATTTATATCTGTACATAAATTATATAATAATAATATAAAGTTTAATGCAATATATATTTTAAAAAACCCTTTAATATGTCCTTTAACAATAAATTCTAGGAAGAAATGCATCAACAAATCCTAAAAATTAAGTGGAGAAACTGAAGCTAACTATAAAAAAACAAGTAAATTTACTACTTAAAGTCTGAAAAAATTTCTAGATTGAACGTTAACAAAATAAAGAAGTATATATCATTGATTTTATAAAACTCTAAAAAATTAAGTTTATTTTTTCAATTTCTCTCTTCATCGGTATAAAAGTTAATACTACAAAATAGATTCAAACGATCATTCCAACTAAGAAGTCAAACTTAGAGAGTAATGTTTTAAATAAAATAATCAAAATATAAATGCTGCTAAATTTTTAAACTTTCAATTAAAAAATTTATGTTCAATAAGTTTTTTCTTAAGTTTAAAATACAAGTAACAAATATAATATTTACGTACCATGGCCCCTCTGTAATAAGCTGTTGTCAATGTTCGAAATCTCTCTTGGCCAGCAGTATCCCTGGAAGTTTAAAGAAGCTTTTTTTTTAAAAGAGAAATTAATTAAACTTTACAACAAATTGTTTTGATGAAACTCTTCCCTCAAAAAAAAAAATGCATGCACTCAAATTTTATTTTTATCTCACATTTTAAAAGAAAATTGTGTAAAGAGCAAAAAAATATAGCCTGTATTGAAAATACCTACATAGTATTTTATATGAATATTTAGAAAAAAATTTAGTAATAATGATTCATTACACTAAGTAACATCAAAATTGTTTCGGGCTCAAAAATAGTTTATTATGAAGTATGTTAGTCTGCTAAACACGAAAATCATCATAAAAACTTTAGATTAGCTCTTGTTTTCAAGAATCAGAACTCGCTATTCATAAATAGCTGTACTTTTACTCATCTTTACTTTCTGTGTATAATCTTTTTGATGTTCATTTGAGCGGGTAGATGGAAGCTCTTGCCTCAGGAACGATTTTTATTTCAACGAAAGGCGTGTAACCGCGCTACCTTTCTTCAGATGTGTTTTGAGTCTAACCTAGAGTATTAGTAGAACAAAGAACAGTCAACAGTGCACGATTCAAGTGATATTCACTGGTTTTCGTCTTACAACTCAAGCTAAATAAATTCAACCATATTTAGGTCTTAAAGATAAGTGTGATATAAGGATTTTTAGACAGCAAAAAGGATGCGAACTATCAACAGTTGGTGAAAGAACTCCTACAAAATTTTCATGACTCAGGATGCAATATGTCTCTAAAGATCCATTTTTTACATTCCCATCTTGATTTTTCCCTAAAAACTGTGGAACTGTAAGCGATGTGAACACGGTGAAAGGTTTCATCAAAATATCACAGCAATGGAAGGTATATATCAGGGTCGTCGGGATGAATCAATGCCCGCAAACTACAGCTGGACAGGGATAACTCGGAATACTCGGGCTTCGATGTACAATAGGCAATTCAAAAGGAAATGTTCACAGGAAATAAACTGAAAAATACTACTGATTTCTGACTATGAACACGGTTTCTAGAAACATGACTTATTGTACTGTTTCTAGAAACCATGTATTAGTTAGTAATGTTTTGTTCTTCACATTTACCCATAAATTGATAGATGGGCTGTGGTATATCTTAAAAAACAAGAGCTAATGAATAGGTTTCATTTACATATTCGTTTTTTTTCAACCCAAAATTAGTAAGAATAGGCTATTTAAAACTAGGAAACAGACAAAAAATTGTTTTTCGTTGCCTATTGTTATTAGAAGACAGTAAAACTACTTTACTTTGTAGATGAATAATAATTAACTTCATTTTGCAATCAGAATTTAGAATTCTTGTAAGTGAATTTTTACACAGATTAATTTTAAGTTTTTGTTAACTTTTACGCATAATATATCTGTACAATAACTGCAAATGACTTTTTATAATGCTTAGCTGTTCCAAAATTACAGACTTTTTTTTTTCATTTTTAATCATTATTTACATCTGACACAGATAAATTTATTATATAAAGGATAAGAATTTGTAGACAAAGTTTGAATTCATATTAAAAACGGCTATTATGTTCTTTTTTCAAATTATAAATTTTTGCAGATATGTTTCATATGAGTAGGTATACTTTTTATACAAATGAATATTTTTACACCTACAGACTCCTGTTATAGTTAGCAATCATGTGAAATAGAATTGTTATCTGCATAAATTAAATTAAATAATTTAATTGGTGAAAATTTTGCCATAATTAAGCAAGCCTCTTCCTACAATTTTTTTTTTATCTTTAAAATTGGAGACTCATTGTATATTATTTTGTAGCGTAGAATAATTTAGAGTGTTTAAGGCAGAATAGTATGAGATATGCTTGTTACTTATTCTCCTTTTTTTATTTCTTCTCGCAGATAAAAATATATTAGAAATGACAACTTTATGCGTAGATTTCTAATCCAGCTACAATGTTTTTTATCCAGCATCTTCCAGATAAAAAAAAATTGTAGCTTTACTTCTTTTATTTTTGGGCTAGCTTCAATTCATTTAGACTATTTTATGTTTCTCATATACATACTAGTTTATATTACTTAAAATCCTTATCTGACTTAATTTATTACATACACAAGAAATTTGGCTTCTCTCTCAATTTTAAAACTCAAATGTTTGTCCTTAGGCCAGATTTAAATTCTGAAACAGTGAAAAATTCCTAATGCGTTGTACTTTTCTGAGTTTTTTGTAACTACTTGAAGTTAAATAATAAAATGAATTAAATCAGTAAGATTTTGCTGCGTTTATTGTCTTCAAATTAATGTGAATTCATACAGTTTCTCCTATTTTCTTATTACAGAGATTTTATTTTTTCTTGCAGGGAGTCTCCTTGAAACACGAACTAAAGTATCAGTAATATCTCTAAAGCATTACATTGAATGACGAATAATTACGGGAATTTTCAGAATGTATGATGCTAATAAATATTCAAGAAAGTATTAGGGGAAATATAACAAAAGAGTTATTCTGGTTAGTAAGAAAAAAGTTGTTAATTTTGCTTATCTTCTGAAACGTTCTTTTTCCACATTATGTTTAATTCCTGCTTTAATAAAAAAGAACATGATGAGTCGATAATGAACTAGGAAATATTCAACTTCACTTGAATAAAATTTAAAAGTAAATAACAAAATAAAATAATCAATGGAATAATGTTTACGTCACTTTAAGGTTTAATTATATGTTTTGAAGAAGAGAAAGAATCTTGGAAAGATATTGATACCGACTTTTTTAGAAATTTCAACTAAATTATTTAAATTTTTGTGCCCTCAAGCCTTGGCTCCTGTGAGTGAAAATTCATACCTTTATTTTTATGTAATTAAAGTAAGTATTATTTTAAACAAAAAAATTAACCTGTCCATCAATTAAAAAATATGCATTTTTTTATTCAACCTATTAATTTGGTTAAAAAAAATCGCGAGAGGGCTTATAATTTTTAAAAAAATCTTACCAAATCTGAAGTTTGATAGGCATGCCATCCAAATTTACTATTTTCTGTTTGAAATCTATACCTAAAAATAAATAAAAGACATTGAAATCCATTAGAAAATGACTGATTTAAAATCTATGAGGTAACCCCTCCCCCAAGGAAAAGTTAATCATTATATAAATAAACGTCGATGTCCCCCAAAGGTAATTTGTGTTAATTAAGAATTTTAAAAACGATATGGCAACTGTAGAATATTTCAGCTTAATATAAAACCACAATCATAATGTAAATACTATACTTCCAGAATTGTAGTGTTACATTAGTTGTCAATATCATTTCTTTCTTGAAGAATAGTTAAACTTTTGCAACGTTATTATCCTCCGTTTGATACATGTAACAGAGTTAACACTTTTAAGGTTTCTTATCTAGGGGGAAAATACCAAGCTTCTTGATGATAAAGTAGAGCATGTTATTTCTGTTGATGATTACTTCACACAACAATATGCTGGCTAATACTAAAATCAACATTTCAGAACCAGTATTTTTAAAACAAGTATTTCTATATAAAGGAGAAAAGCGACTCACTCGCTCAGCACAAGGTCTCCGGAACAATTAGACCTAAAGACTTGAAATTTGGTAAATCTTGTGTGAATGTAGCATATTTCTTTTCTTAAATAGATCCTCTAAGAATGAATAGTGCAGAAATGGACTCTCAAGGACGCATTACAATCAGACTGGTGATTCCTAGAGTGGGTCCCCCAGGGGTCAATGACGATCTGCAAGGGGCGAAAAAATAATTTGTGGTTCTAGGATAGCTGCTCTCATTAACCACTTAACTGTTTCTTTTTTCTGTCGTATGTCAAAAAATAAGCATATTTTTATAAACATTTTTAAGATGAAATCAATTATATAAATTCAAAACAGCAGTCAAATATATTATAAATATTAAATTTAAAGAATTATGCTAATTTTTATTTTTATTGAAAAAAACATATTTTTCCATAAAGTTAGCTTTTTTCCGCAGAAATAAGCGAAATCAAAAGAATAAAAGATAATATTGTAGTTACGATTAATTATTCTCTCAAAATTCTGTTTTTGTGTGGTAAATTTTAAAACAGGAGAAGACAAGCATAGTCCAACATCGCAATCGGGACAAAAATATCGTGTTTATTTTTTCGCCCGTTTAACAAAATCGTTTCATTTCGAACAGCGCACAAAACATGCATAGCCTTGTAGGTGGGAGGAATCACTTCTAAAAGTTTTTTTCTGTCAATCGTAAGGGACTGGGCAAAATTCCTGATCGCCCTTTTTTCTCATTTACCGTCCCATATCTTTCAATAAGGCGATCTATAATATCAAGCCTGAAATTCAAATGAGATAATTTTCCTTCTAGTTTTTCTGATATAAAAAGAAAGCATTCCACAATAATGTATCTGAAAAATAGAAGAATATACCCCTTTTTGTATTATTTCTCTTGCCTCTTTTTTTGTTATTGGGTAATTTATGAGATGCTGATCCATTCTATAAACACCACAAAAGAAATACGCGATAACAAACTTTCATTACTTCCAGAATCATTTGCAGAAATATTAGACTCTCTACCTGAGTTAATATCAGAATTATTTTTTGTTGTGATCCTCTCATAATCACTCATTTTTTCTTCTATTTTGAGCTCCAAATTTAAAAGAAATAGTGTTCGTAGTTTGCGTTTCACCGATCTAGTAAAAAAAGAATTCATGCCTTATCTAGTCTAAAAGAATGCAGTAAGTCCAAACCTTGAAAGCTGTTTAGACATTTTTTTTTTTTTTTTTTTGCAATCCTATTTACTCAACTATCAACATCTGTTACAGACATTGCACACTAAACACACACAAAATACAATCAAATTAGAGGATTCGAGTAGCAAATAGTGTTGCCCGAGCGCTGCTCGGGCAACACAGGGAAGTGGTTAAATCAGATCGTGACTTTAATTTTAAAAGGAAATTCAATCAAATAGAAACTAGATTTTACCTACTTAACAGATTTATTTATTAAATTTAATGAGGTTAATTTGAAGTTACAAGGTGACAGCGTAAATTTTATTAAAACAAAGCCCATCATTTCAGTGCTTCTTGCCAGAATGAAGCTAAAGGAGTATAGTATTGGATGTGGCGAATTTTCCCAGGTTCTCAATTTATCACAGACTATTTGCTTGGAAAATGACGTTTTAACCAACGCTCAGCATTTAAATGCCCTATATTCAGATTTTGAAACTAGATTTAGAAATGCTTTGACTATGGTAATACCACAGTAAACAAAGAAATCATATGGTGATATTGAAAAAAAAATGTGAGATTACACGATAAAATGATCGCGGAATAGGCACTAACGAGGGTAAAGAAGATATATTCGTTTTAGAAAGTCATCTGTTTAAATCGAGGAGTGAATAATGTCGCATGTTCAGTAACGAGGAATGGCGACTAACGCGGTAGTGGTTACAGAATGTAGATGATCGATCTAGTACCTATCCGTTTACGATGCACGTTAAAGTCGAACTCCGTCCTCTTTTAGTTAAATCAGCTCAGTGTGAGATGAATATTAACCGTCGCAAGCTCGTGTTAGCTATCATCGACGTAATTCTTTACGGCAACGGAGCTCGTAATTTTCAACCATGTCCAAGTGACGAGGACGACACCTGAGCTGGCACCCTCGCTCCTAACTACCACACCCCACCAACGGGGAGACGTTTGAGCTCTCGACAAATTAAATCTTCATCATTCCCCTACATGGCGGGTCTTTAGTGGTACTGGGTTCGAACCTCATGACATGCCAGCCATGATCCGATAC
Source organism: Trichonephila clavata (assembly GCA_019973975.1). Taxonomy (NCBI): domain Eukaryota; kingdom Metazoa; phylum Arthropoda; class Arachnida; order Araneae; family Nephilidae; genus Trichonephila; species Trichonephila clavata. The sequence goes on along the minus strand of BMAO01002858.1, from coordinate 103,633 downwards.
CTTGACCACTAGGCTACCGCAGCTAGCTTTATCAAATCGAAAGGTAAGCGTTAAAAGATTTTTTTTCAATACAAATGAACACTTAATGTAGGACTTATACATCAATAATTTATAAACAGCGTTTAATGTGACAACATCGTGAAAATACTCAGAAAAGAGAGTGGGTAACGCTATATTTGTTTTTCTTAATATTTTGTGATTATTTACACTAGTGCATCGTGATAATTGACAAGAATTTTTTTTAAATAAAATAATTAAACATATATTATAACTGAATATTTATAAAGGATAACTTCGAAAGCTTAATCTAAGGGGGAAAACATTGTAAATTTCTCCAACATACCCAAGCTGAAAGTATTTGACATGAAAGTTTCACCAAATATGATTTGTAAAACCTAATTTTCTTTCACCAGAACAGTAAACAAAGAAATAAAAAAAAACCAGTGTTTAAAATCAAGTAACTTAATGCTTGAAAAAGTTCTTTCTTATTCGCTCAGCGTTTAAACGTTCCGAATATATTGAGATCGTAATCAGAGAATTTTATTATTTTTGCTTAAAAACTACTTTCTGGATAGCTATCAGCCCAAAACACAAGAGGAGTGTCTGATTTATAGGCAAAACTGGCGCCATTGCGTTTTAGTAAATATAAAAAAGTTCTTTTAGCTTAGTGTTGTAGAAGTTTGTAGACTAATATAATTCGTGAAGCAATCTAAAAGTTTCAGTAATAAATCTGATTTATTTTGACATAGAATAACCATGGTACTCTGACTGTTAAACAAAAACATTTATGTAGTATACATAAACAACGTAAAAGAAGAAATAAAACTTTTTCTACTGTGGAATTTTTTTAAAAATCATATAAAATATTCTTAAATCGGAAAATTGATAAGAAACTAAAATTTTCTTGACTAAAGACAGAAACTAGGCCAGAAAATCTTTAAAGGAGAATTAGTTGGTTTGAATGTTAATGACTTCTCTAAGCTTTGAGTATCCAAAGAAAAATAATTTTAAGAAAAAAGGCTCCATTTGTGTGTGTGTGGTGAAGTTTTGGCTCAAGGTTGAAACGAACCTATTTCTTTTCTACCCTGTGACACAGTTAAAGGTGTGGAAGGAATTGTGATGGATCTATACGGTCTTTTACTAACCTCATCTTTTTTCCTTAAAGCAATTTATTTATTTCAACCAATCTTCACCGAGAGCCAGGCGTGATTTATGTAAATAAGATATATTATTTAAATTCGGTTTTAGCAAGTTAAGGAGCTAAGTAATAGGAGGTGAGAAGTGAAGTGAATTAAAAATCGAGAAGTTGACACGAAGTTGTTGACAAGTGTAGCTAGCCTGATACGTGTGGATGTACGCGAAGAGAAGCGGATTGAAAATAGTGAAATTCATTATTACTGAGCGGGGAGTCTTCACCCATTCTTCCAGCCATAAAAAGGACCTGAAGTCGTCACGAAGGAACCACCGCTATAAAATATAAGGTCAGTGACTTAGATTAAAAAATTCAGATTATTCGCGTGTGGCGTAGTTGTAATTGTGCGCGTTTAAGCTTTCCTAGATTCAGTTGAAAAATTCTGTAGTTTCCGCTAGTATTGATACCCCACTTCATTACTCCACTCTCACTTATTTATCTTAACTTGAATTGTGTTGTGTCTAAACTTATTTACCTATAAGCATCAAAAAATTTGTTTGAATTATAAATATGTCTTTTGATCATTTAAGTCCGTCTACACATCCAGCCGGATTTTCAGATAGACAGGAAGGTATTAGTGTAAGGGGTGGCTACAGGTCACCACAAAGTGAAGGATTATTCGACATGATAATTTCCAATTATTTTATTTATAACTTTAATCGACACAAACACAAATCAATGCAACATTATAATTAGGATGTTCCCGCCAGACAACAGAGAGAGGGGATGAGAGTCGCGTTTGGGGGAGAATACATTTAATAACCACTTTATAACACTGGTTCTTTGCTAATATTACTTTACACAGAAGATATGTACTTAACGACTTTAATACTTTAAATGTCAACGTAATATGAAGGTGACAGTACCTGAACTTAGGCAGTCTTCTAATCAATTCAATTTATTATAACACTTCCTGACTATAATCTTTTACAAGGACTTTCTAACCATTTATGGTAATCTCCACCTTGTATCTTTCTTGTCACCTCTAGTTAACCAAACTTCTAACCTTCTAACTTTCTGTTATATGTTTATTCCCTTCACTTTTAACTCACTAACTCCCATAACACGCTAACTAGAAATATATATAATAAATTTAATTTGCATATCACGTTTCCTTCTTAGGAGAAGATTGGTGAATTTTGCTGGCCCCAAAGAATACCCAAGAGGATTATTAGTAGGAGGTCATGTATAGATCCGTCACAAGGTATCAGACTGCATTCGAAAAAAATGATTTTGAAATCGTACAAACGAATATTTCTTTTAATATTTAGTGTCACTTAGACTAGAACACACGAATAAAACTGTTTTAACAAAATTATTGCAATAAAAAATAATTTAAATGCAATATTTTGGCAAAAAGATGAACCTAGAATTACCTAACTTCAAAACATTCTCATTTTTTTTATTCAAAATTCTTCTGTAATTATACTATGCCTATATACACATCTAAGACTTCTGCCGAGAGCCAGAACTAAGATTTTTGAAAAATTTACATTATTTTCAGAGTTATTACCAATTGAAATAATTAAAGATGTTTTTTGTTAGAATTTCTCCACTTTGATATACTAAAATATGGATAAATCAACTTCTAAATTATATGTTCACAAATCCTAGTTCAAGCTCTGTAAAGAGGTCTGCACTATATATCGGAAAAATATTATTATTATAGACGCATTTTCCCCTTAAGAGAATGTTTTGAAAATTGGCAATTCTATGTTGATGTGGATATATATATATATATACATACAGTCGACTCTCAATAATTCAAACCTTCGATAGTACGAACGTCTCGCTAATTCGAAGTATATGCTCAGTCCCTAGAAAAACTCTTGATATTTCGAACTAAAACAATACGTTTTGGTACACTCGATATTTCGAAGTAAAATCTGCGGCTGGGCAGACTACACCACGCGATAATTCGAAGTTACCTAATAAAACGCTTGACAATTCAAACACTCACTCTCATGTACAGTTCTGTTGCAAACAAGTTGGAGCTTACAATTTTTGTGTTGCTCCCCTGTAACGTAGCCCCTTTGATTACCCTCTATCTTTTTATTGTTTTCTTTCTTCAAATGAACATTAGACCTGTTGCCAGCCGTCCATATCTTTCGTTTAACTCGTGGCCTTACCACACATGTGTGCTGAAAGGATGGTCCGCTATTGTGAAGAAGAGATGCGTAGGATTGTGCATGAATGTATTCTTTTAAGGCAGAACTTTTAACTTCTGTATAATATTTATGCTGTATAATATGTATTTCTTAAAAATACTTTAAAATAATTTTATATATATGTACAACTGTCGTTTTATTAATCAGTTTCAAACTTAAATGTGTTAGAAAAAAATTTCTCTTCGTGTATTTTGGGAGATGTTTTTCCCTACCCTCTTGATAATTCGAACTCTTGATAATTCTAAGTTTTTCATTGGTTCATTGGTCCCTCCAACTTCGAATTATCGAGAGTCGACTGTATGAATGTATATATATATATATATATATTCTTGGGGATTTTTTAATGATTATTAAATGCTTAGAGTGTTTTAGGACTATATATACGTATATACATACATAAAATATGACCCAAACCCCATTTATTTAATCTCAAACCCTTCCAAGCAACAAATGATAAGCAATGGTGAACCATATCATAAGCCCTGCAAACATTTATCAAATCATAATCATTAATATACTATGTTTTTCAGCAGAAAATCTGTGCGAAAACTACCACAACAAATAGTTATATTTTAGTGATTAAAACCTGTTTTAGAAATATAAGATACATAACCACACAGGAAGAAAAAAATGGCGAATTATTTTTTTCTGATGCATATGAAACAAAGTAGATGTAGAATATGTTTTGACTTCTTAAGCTAAAATATCAAAGTGCCAATGCTAATTGCCGCAATCAGCTTCAATTTCTTTTTATACATGAAGTATTTAAAGTCTCGCCTACCGGCCATTTTAAATTCGTGAGTGGAATTCTAATGCCTTGGAATTTTTGCTGGGCTCCCTAAATCTAAGCTATTACAGTTATCTGAAGGCATTGTTGTGCATTTAAAAGAAAGAAAACAACGAAAGTGTCTGCAAAATTAAATTTTTTCCACCCTTTTCGGAAGCACTTTAAAGTCTGCTTTTGTGTTGTGGTAATAAGTACCGGTTGAATGGTTGATGGGGCACATAATCTCTTATTGAGGTTTTCATCCCCTATCATAATAGTCGGGCATTAAATTGATAGAACTTACCATGATAGTAAAAGTATTAAGAAGCTGAGGTAAAGAAGTATAAAAGCTTCAAGAAGTATTTAAAAATACAAGCATTTTATTGCATTCCTATAGTAGTAAGATGATCTATTTTAAAAAGGTAAGTAAAAACTACCTAGAGTTAATATGGAGCTCATGAATTCAAAATGGCCGTTAGTTAATAGTCTTAAGGATCGCATATAGCAGATATAAATTCGGGAACACATTGTTAATTCTTTGGAATTTATACCTTCATCTTCAAACCTGTAGACTAATACAAGGATGGGCTATTGTTTTGGATGGCCACATTGTCGGAAGGTTGTACCTTTTTTAAATGAATGCATTCATAAGTTAACTATGCATTTCAGAAAAGATATAAATTAAACTCTCTAAATTATGTGGCGCAACAGTCTATGGCCAAGGTCTACTATATGCTCATCTCAGTTTTCGTGACCCTTGGCGCTTAGGTGCATAAGGAGATGTTCCGGTCAGGTGGTCAGTCTGTTGCGAAAACCCCCAGTGTTTAGTTCCCAGGCATGCTTAGTACCCATTTATCGATCCACTGAAAAGGTAAAGACAGAGTCGACCTTGAGGTGTGGAAAGTATAAATTGCATTGTAAAAATCAATAAATATGTTAAAAAAATAGTAAAAATCTTATTCAATTTTTTTATTGTGTTAATTTCAAATAATCTACAGCTTTAAGCACGTTTAATTTTAGAATAAGTTTAATGAGACAAATATACCTTATATATCGCACTTTTCTACAATTTCTTTTAAAATCAGGAGCCAGATGGCTTGTTGAAATTTTCATCACAGCTTGCAAGTTAATGCCAACTTGCATTTATATTTATTTTTATTTATCTCCTTGCAAGAAAAACTTCCCAAACAGATATATGTTGATCCAATTATAGAGAACATTATCTGTTTATTTCAGTGCTTCTCAAACTTTCAATATTTGCGACCCAATATTCAATCATAAATTTCATCGCCCTCCCCTCCATACAACAACAAAATGCATTGAATTAAATCATACTATACTCTAAAGTTAAACCTACATACGACTTTAACCTCTTAAGTGCCGCCGGCGTATATAAACGTCTCGCTTAGAAAGTGTGTCAATTGCTCTGGGCGTATATATACGTCTTTCCGAAGTACAATCTTTTCTGTGCGCTGCTATCCATAAAATTATTCCGAAGGCTTTGGAATGCAATAAAAGGACATTGACAATGTTTGGAAGAATTTACTTATTCCAGAGGATTTGCTTGTTTATTCTTTTTCTATCCCCCTCCCAATACGCCACAAACGCTCAACTACGTGCTAAACGGTGGCATTGGGGAGCGAATCGCGTAATTTTTAATCGGCATAAAAGGGATTAATTATAAACCGTACAAATTAAAAAGATAAGTGTAAATTTTTGTTTTTAATTTTATACATGACTAGCCTATGGGGGTCATGAGTAATTATTAAACTTGTTCATAACTTAGTACTGTTAAATTAATTATAAAATACATTGAGCAGTACTGATATATTTAAAAGTGTATTATATCAGTGTAAATGTGTATTTTATTTTTTATTATGTCAGAATGTATTTTATATCTGTTTACTTTCTGTTTGTTAATAATTTTTTTTAAATAATCTTTTGTGTTCGACTTTTCAATACACTCGTGCTCCCTTTGTAGGATTATCGTGCCCCCAGGGGGGGGGGCGCGAACTACAGTTTGAGAAATGCTGGCGCTATTCTCCCACGCTTGGGCCGTGTATATAAAACAGACTAAACTTATTGACTATACCTATATATATCATTCATGTCCATAAATTAAGGATAATGAAGTTCGGACAAAGAAAGAGACAGAAGCAAAACAAATTTGACTTATTTGTAAAGTCTATTTATTAAACAAAAGGTAAAGAGCAAAAAAGATGCTATATGTTTGACATAATTAATAAAAATTGCGATTTTTACTCCCTGGAGCAAATTTCAAAAAAGAACCTATTTACAAAAAACAGTATAACATGGTTAGTATGATGGTTAATACAGAGTATGTCTCCCGGACGATGCAATACAGGCCTTACAACACCTACGCATGCTGAGTATCAAATTATCAATCTTTTCTTGGGGAATATTACACCACTCATCAAACAATGCCCTCCAAAGTTCCGGTAGACAGATGTGGGGGGGGGTTGACGGGCTGCAATTCGTCAGCCAAGCATATCCCACACATGCTCTATTGGATTCAAGTCCGGTAAGTATGCTGGCCAATCCATACGGGTGATATCCTCCGATTGAAGGCATTCGTCTACAATGTTTGCACGGTGAGGACGGGCGTTGTCATCCATAAACAGAAATTCAGCACCCATGGTGCCCCGAAACAAACGTACATGTTGTTCCAGAATGACATCCCGATAGATGTGGCCTGTCATCGTTACACTCTGAACATGCAGGTCAGTTCTGGAACCAAGAATAATTGCTCCCCAAACGAGCCATCCTGCACCACCGTAACAGTGTCGTTTAACGGTGTTCTCTTGGTGGTAACGGGTACCTGGCACTCTCCATATGAAAGTCCGACGAGAATCAGACTGCAAACTAAACCTGGACTCGTCGGAAAACATCATACAAGACCACTGTTGTGGTGTCCACAATGCATGCTCTCTACTCCAGGTTAATCGCAGGCGACAGTGAGTTGCGGTAAGGGGAACATATCTGACAGGCCTACGAGCATATAGACCAATGTTCCCTAAGTGTCTGTACATGGTCTGCCTTGAAACTGTCGTACCGGTAGCTGAAGAGAGCTGACGAGATAGGTCTGATGCAGTGCTCCGTCTGTTTCTTTTGGCAGTAACTGCCAAATACCGGTCCTCATTCGGCGTTGTAACTCGGGGGCGACCTGTGCTGTAACATCTACTCACATTACCATCATTTTGGAATCGTTGCCAAAGCCTTGAGATGACACTCTGGGCGATTCCAAGTTCCTCGGATATTTCCCGCTGGGTACGTCCATATTCCAGTCGTTCGATAATTCTACCACATAAAAAAATCATCCAAATCCTTCCTTTGTGCCGTAACTATGCGGTTATTGCACTGAAAGGCTTTTAAAGCGCTTGTGAACAATTTTACTTCTTTGCCACCATTCCTTATATACCCCTCTCTTACACTCTCGTCATTGTGACGTACTATCCGCGCCATCTGGTGGTTTCCTGTAATTTGCATATTCTTCTTCAAGATGTGTGTGATAATTCTACAGGTGAAATTTTTGTTTTAGAGTTCAACTTCTGTGTGATTCTGAATTATCCTTAATTTATGGACATGAGTGTACAATAAACCTATAGGCTAGTAAGTGGTTCCGAAAGAGTAAAATGTAATAGTTTCTATGGACTTATATTTTTGTCCGATTTCTTGTGTTCTAAATTATATTTATAAAAAAAGACCGAATATATTCTTAAGTTTATATTGATGATCTAATTTTTGTTTTTAGACCTTTTACAAATATTCAAAACATAGAATTAGACATTAAAGATGAGACATAACTTTGTATTTCCACATAAGTACATTGAGACATTTGCCATACCTCTTGATAATCTTCAAAAAAACCCTCAAAGAAAAATTCAAGGCTCTGCATACGGAAGAAGCGTTTAACGGCTATGGACGAACGGCGAAACAGCAGGTGAACGCGCAAGACACTGATACACCATTGGGTAGAGGTCGACCGCGACCAAACAGATGGGCTCGAAAAAAAAGTGACCTGGACTTCTTAAATCTGGCGCTCTGTTGTTGGATGACAATGCGAGCCCACTCTCGGCGATGGCAATGCAAAACCATATTGCAACTTTTGGTTGGAAGCGCTTACACCATTCGCCATGCAAACCTGATCTCGCACCAAGTGATTTTCATTTATTCCCGACTTGGAAGAAGAATCTCGACGGAAGGCGCTTTGGAAGCAACGCTGAAGTCAAAGAAGTCGTTAAACGCTTTTTCCGTAATCAAAGCTGTGTTTTTTTCGTGGGGGGCCTTTTTGAAGCTTATCAAGCGGTATGACAAATGTCTCAATGTACTTGGTACTTATGTGGAAAAATAAAGTAATGTCTTTTCTTTAGTCTCATTCTATATTTTGACTTTCATGCGCAACTCTGACTACAGTCGACAGGGGAAACTTATTTTCAGACTCACTTGCCAAAAATTCTAAACTAATCTTAAAGTGTGTATGTGTAAAAAAAATTTTTTTTTATTTCTAATGGGCTGCGGATTGGTGTTTTACCATTGCAGACCTAGTACATCCCTAGGAAGCTTTTATCTCTTTTTAGTGTGGAATTATTTAGGCGGATACCAATCGCCGCAGGTAATTTTGTCACCCAGTTTCCTCTCCAGAGGGAGGCACCTGAGCTCTGACGATGCGAACCTATACTAGGATTTAATTTTTCCGAGAGCACCCAAGCCAAACAGACACTCTAGGCACATGCCGTATAATCATACGACATGGCCGCTGTCGATTTTCTGCATCATGAAGATCCACCGAACCTGCAACCTTAGGTGCAGAAGGCCAGCGCCAACCAGCCGACGTGTGTGTGAAAAAACGTGTAAAATAAAATGTGTGTAACAAATAAATAAAAAACAACACAAGAAATAAATGCAAAAATAAATCTTAGACTTGTAATATTTATCCCATTCGTAAACAACAAACGGAACCAAAGCGTTAATCAAAACCACAGCATATGTATTCAAAAGTGCTTTTTTTATTCTAAATAAAGAGCGAAAATTCTGGGAATCACACAATCTATTTCTTTAATAGAGAAAAAGAAGAAGAAAACACATGGGAAAAGACAGAAATAAAATAAGGGAACGAGAAGAAATATAGCAAAAGGGAGGAAACGAAAACCATGTTTAGCTCCCCCTTCTACAATTAGCCTCCCTTTCGTGTAAGGTCCCCTAGCAACAATTCATCTGACGTAGGGGCTTGCGTGAGAGAGGGCGGGGAGCTATAAAAGACTATGACTCACTTTCGAGGTAAAACCAGCTTCATGTCGATCCCAATCGATTGACAGCGGGCTTGTTTTTCTCGAGCCTTTAAGTGGCGTGGGAAGGAAACCCTTTGACCCATGGGAGATATGTGGGCAGTTTTAATTGTTTAATGGCGCCATTGGATCTCCTACTTTGAAAAATTGAATTAGACAGTCTCTTAAAATCTGATATTCTTCCAACTGTTTTTCCTTCAATTTAATTTAAAAGTAAATGGTTCTTCAAACTTTGAAGGTTCGAATATTCGGGTGTATTTTTAAGTAATTTTTTTTTCTCTCTAATGGGGCTGCGGATTGGTATTTTTTACCTTTGCAGATCTAGTACATTCCCCAGGCGCTGGTATCACTTTTTAGTGCGGCTATTAAACTACTAAACTAAACTCAGTAGCGCAACAGCCCATGAGGGTCCAAGCCTATTGTGCCCGTTTCCGTGACCTTGTGCGCTGAGGTGCACAAGCAGATGTTCCAATCAGGTGCTCAATCTGACGCAAAACTCCCAGAGTTTAGTTCCCACGCAAGCTTGGTACTCATTTATCAACCCACCGGAGGAATGAGAGGCCGAAACGCGACCTTGCCCAGCCCGGGATTTGAACCCTGGACCTGTGGTACAAAAGTGCGAAACACTAACACTCAACCACCGGGCTTCATAATAATTATATCACAAATAATTATTATCATGAACATGTAGCTTTTTCAAAACAAATATTAGATAAACGGACAAACTATTTAATAACATTATTTTATAGCTTTATCTTTTTATTAAAAACTTCAGAAATTCAATATCATTTAACTGAACAATAACTATTCAATTGAATACGATACCGAGTCCAATTCTAACATTTTACTTAATTTTTATCATACAGTTTTTACAGCAGATAGACAAAATATTTAGATAATGATATGTTACTTCAATCATTTGATTATTGAAGCTAAATACACAATAAATATATAAAAATTCAATACTTTTTTTTTTGCATAATTGAATAAGTGAGTATTGTCAATCCAATTCCGAGCGTATCCAATGGACTAAATTCATGTGACGTCATAGTCATATGACAAAGGTAATCGTGTGTTTCCAGTGAATGTTCATAAAGATAGATGCAATGATGTATTTCTAGCTAACCACTTCATACGCTTCGCTGTTGCCAATTTTTGCTTTTTACAGAAATTTTCTTTCAAAAAGTATATAAAAGGGGTAATTGAAAAATAAGGTCTCTAATAGTATAAAATAAGTTTCCGAAGAGGTAAAATAAAAATAGAGGTATCTGAATGATGGAAATTTATTACTCCTACATATTGTAAATTCATTTTTGTGAACACAGTCACCACTAATAACTACATATTTATTTAATCGTTCTATCCATTTCTTCATTCCGTCCATGAAGAAAGATTCTGGTTGGCTGTGTATACATTTGCGTACGGCTGCCTGAACTTCGTCATCCGCTTAAAAACGTCAATCTTTCAACGTCCCCTTCAATTTTGGGAACAACCAAAAATCCGACGGTGCCAAATCTGGGATGTAAGAAGGTTGTGGAGCCACTGTGAATTTTAGTTTTCCCATTACATTCTTTGTTTGTGCACTGCACGGCGGTCTTGTATTGTCATGATACAAAATTCCACGAATGCGTTGCTTGAGGGATCATAATGTTTGCACAATACCTGTCAGAATTTATCATCAATCCTTTAGTCAGAAATTCCGCGTAGAGCACATCACTTGCACCCCAAAAGATGATGAGCCTGACTTTTGTTGCTGAGGTTAAAATTTTGAATTTCTTGACACTCAGAGAATAAGGATGACTAATATTTCATGAATTGCCTCTTGTTTTCTGGGTCATAATGATGAATCCGGGATGCCAAAGTTCAGGCAGCCGTGCGCAATTGGATAATGAGTTTACAATATGTAAGAGTAATAAATTTCCTTCATTCAGATACCTCTGTTTTTATTTTATCTTGTCGGAAACTTATTTTATACTATTAGAGACCTTACTTATCAATCACCTCTCGTACATAACTCTTGTGAAAAGCATATTAAATATCTAATTCAGTGGTTCTTAAACTTTCAATTTTCGTGGCCCCTCTTTACGCATTAGCCTGACATCGAGTACCCCCAAGATTTTGAACACCCCTACCAATATTTGGCTAAATGATTTTTAAAGGTTTATTGAGAGCAATTTAGTAATCCAGTCTAAGATGGCACATCCTTCAATTTTTTCCACGAGGCTTTTCAGTCTATAAAAGAAAGAAATCTTAAAATTAAACGAGAGACCTTCGCGGACCCTCTAGACCTAGGGTAAACATTATGTCGATCGCGATCGATCGGTGGACCGCCAAAACATTTTGGGGTGACCGCGCCTAAAACTTTTACCAGTTAGTAATTATATATATGGAAAATTCAAGATTGGCTGACAATACGCAGACTGACTATAACAACAAAAACTAACTTTAGATAAAAATGTTTTATTTTTTAATGTGTTTTTAATTGTTTCATAATATAAATGTATCATTTGGTATAATTATATTTGGGGCTATTATTATTAAGCTTATATCTTGCGTTTTGCTTTATAAACGTGGTTTTAAAAATGTTTTTTTTTATTTTAGTTCTGTAGGTAAGAACATATATCCGTACTTATTATTAAGTTATAATACTAACCTCTTTTCCTTACCTCTCCACACCTACGACATTGGGCAGTAACGTACACAAGAATTTTTAAAGGGAAGGGGGTCGAGGGTTTTTTGAAGGTCTACCATTCTCATGTATCATATTCCAATACGCAGCCAAACATATTTTTTTGATTTTGTCGATTGTCAGGAACAAAAAACAGCAAAAAATAAATTACTGAATAAATAAGTAACAATAATAAATAATAAAATTACTAATATCAAATACTTAATTACATTTTACATACTATTTGTATGGGACTATAATGAATTGGAAAGAAATGAAAGGTTGTGAGGGAGGGTCCGGACCTATGAACCCCTCCCCCGCCCTTGTGTGCGCCACAGACACTGGGTGGACCGCAACTCCTTGAAAAAATTAGAAGTAGCCCGCACCCTGGAAATGTCTGCCCACCCCTGCTCTAGACAGGCGCTGGGGAACCCCAGGGTTCCGCGGATTGGTACTACGAGGGATAGTTTATTTTTATAATTTTTTTTTTTCGAGTCGCGCGCGTGCGGACACTATAAAATACAATAACGAAAACATTTATATCTAACTTTGACGACTTTTAAGAAAATAACTATTCAGGCAAATCCTTATTCCAAGCACAGAATCGTCAAGCACATATTATACAAAACAACCAGAAAAGAGTTTCACGACTTTATACTAAATATAAAAATATATATATTTAGTAGAAAGTAAGCCGTAGCATTTTAAATGAAGACAAACTAGTTATTTTACCTTTCTGGGGAAAATAGCAGATTAAATTTTTTATTTGTCATTGGGATGTGAGTAAAAACTCACTTAAAAGTTATCTTAACTCTGGAGGTTTTTTTTTTAACTTGGAGCTTTTAAAATTAGTGAGAAATATAAAAACATATAAAAAATAATTTAGTTTTAAAAAATTGGTTCAATTTTTGGACCGATTTTTATCCATTGAATCGTATTGTGTCCTCTTAATTCACAAAGCAATCAATATTGGAATTCATACACATGTATAATTTTAAAATAGAATGGATAAAATGAAATTTGGTACGTTAACGAATGGTAATTTAATATGAGTTTCTAGCATTTCAGATTAAAAAAGGCATTTTAACTAACCGATAAAGCATCTGATTATAGGGCGTAATTCATATACCGAATTACAAGCGTGAAAAGGCTCTGTAAATCCCCTTCTACTGCAAGCTTCATTCACTTACAGAGAAAACTAATTTTATTGAAAACTTCTCATTAAACATTTCTTCCTCATATATAACGTAATGATTCTAATTGATATTCCATATAAAATTTATTACCAAGTTGTAAGAATATCCGTACTTTTAAAGTATTTAAAGAATTGTTAAAATTTTTATATGGAATATCAATTATCCTGATAAAGACTTAAAATTATTCTAATTATAACTCAGATAATGTAAAAGACTCCAAAAAAGATCACCACTGAAACAGGGATAAAAATCTCACAAATGTAATATCTAAGGAACTCATATATATTCGTAGTGGGCTAAATTCATGTGACGTCATAGTCACATGGTAACTGCAATCACGTGATTTCAGCCAACCTGTTCATAAACTCATGTGACGTCATAGTTCTATGACAAATGCAATCATGTATTTCCGGGTAATCCATTCATATGCTTCGCGGTTGTCAACTTTTGTTGCTATTTTCAGAAACTTTCATTAAAAAGTATTTATTTGTCAAAAATAATAATAACGCACATAAGCAAGCAAAATACCCTGGATTTAAAAGTACATGAATAAAATAAAATCTTTTTCATGAACTTTTTTTCCATAATGTTTGAACATCTTTATCCAATCATGAAATTCGATATTTTATCTAAGTTTTATAAATGGAACAAAAACAAGTTAGTTTAATGTCAGTTTTTAATGCTATGGAGGACACGTGATCGTCTTTATCATGTGACCGTCGTGAATTTATCCCATTGGAGTTAATATTAATTAATAAAAGATTGCATTCATTCCGTATTCGAAAATATTCAGACTTATTAAATAACGCATTTGTAAGTTTAGTGCTGCAAAAAGTTTAAAAAGTAATGCAAAGTATTGTAAAAATGTGAAGAAGTTGTGAAAAGAATTGGAAACATTTATAAAAGTTCCATTGATACGTTTTACTGAGCCGAAGAATGCAATACAAAAATTAAACACAAATACAAATTAATATTAACAAATGCAAATTAAACAAATCATTTAACAAATATGAATAATCCAATAAAAATGAAAATTTTTGCACATATTTACTAAAAATAAATACGAATATTAATTTTATTATGCAACAATGTTTAATCTTTGTTTATCTTTAGGAAAATAAATTATTTTAAATTATTATTATCAATGTCATATTTTCAAGTATTTTCTATATATACTATGTTAATATTCACAGTGAAAAATATTAACAAAAATTTCATTACAAAGTTTATAATATTTTAATACTTGTAGCTTTTTGACGTAAACGTGAATATTCTGATAATTTTGCAATGAATAGACAGTGTGCAAATATACGGTTAAAAAACAATACATGAAAAGTAACATAGACATGATTAGTCACTTAAAATATTATATACCGTTTGAAAAATTTAAACGATGAAAATTTGAATAAACGGTAATTTAGGAAAATATTACTTGCAATAAGAAAACATAAATAACTTTTTTTTTAAATATTCACATATTATAAATAACACATCATGCTCATAAAAGTTAAATAAATAACCAAAATATTCATTGCAGAAAATGAAGAGAACCACCAATAAATCTATGGAACAAAAAAAAATATTGATTTCTCCTATTACAACTTTAATAATTTTTGTTTCATAATTTAATGAACATATTTTTCTCTAATTAATTATCATTTTGGGATAGTTTTTTAGAAAAGTTATTCGTTTTTATTATAGTACAAAGTCACAGAAAGTATTAAATGCAAACGACTTTTTAAAATAAATTAATGTAAAATTTTATTGAATCTAAAAGATGTCTACGAAACAATCAAAGATATTATCTTTACAATGTTAGAAATTTGGGTTACTTAAGAATTTTCTGATATCTAATGTTAAGTTGAATTATAAAATTTCAAATGCCATAAATTAGAAAATTAATAGCAGATTTCATAAAATTAATTCATGATAATCTTTAAAAGAACGAAATATATTACATTTTTATCATCGTGAATTTTGTAGTAAATGAGACGAAGTAAGGTAAAACAAAATTTAAAAAAATATTAAAATATCTTAATGTCTAATTAAATTTTTACAGCATGCAAATTGGTAAAAATTAATATAAGAAATTTTAAACGAAAATTTTATTTACAAATACAAGTTAGTGATTTTTTTTTGTTGTAATAATGTTTTACCGGCAGACGATTATACCTTTTATTACTTGACGAATATTTTATTAAATATTTCGAATATTTTTGATTGAATTGCGTAGTTGCATTTGTTCTTTGTTTACAACTAAATTAAGTTTTCAAAAAAGTCTATTCTACAGTATAAAAAAAACTTTTAATGCAGACGATTAAATGTATTGCGTTCAAAATACGCAGAAATAAAAAATTATTTTAATATTTAATATCAAGTTTTTTATTAATACATTTTTTAACCAAATTTTGTTAAAATTTTAAGCGAGAATTTTTTTTTAATCTTCTGATCATTACATTGATATTTTTAAAATATATTGTTTACTTATGTTTTTACGTTTAAATATGAATAGCATTACTTATATAAAAAGTAAATTTCGTGTCAAGCTAAAATAATGAAAACACTTAAGTAATTTTTTTTTTTGACATTTTCAAAATTAAATTTTTTTATTTTTGCTCAATTAAAAAAGACAAAAAATATATTAAAACAATTTTTAAATTTTAGAATGAAAAGAAAAAAATGACGTTCCTGACTGAAAATGCAAAGTTGTTTTTTTTAGCTAAAAAGATAAACTTATAAGCAAAATAATGACCGTAAAATTTACCAAAATATTATTTCTTTCGAAATAAAAATGTTTAAGAAATAATTTTTATTTATATCACAACATTTTGTTGTGGGTAAACACAATCACTGTAAGCAAATCAAAGATTGCTTAAATTTTAAATAACTCTTAATACAAACCTTCCTAATTATATCATTATTTGCACTAAGGATTATTTAATATTGAATTATTTTCACATTTTATTTATTTATTTCCTGATTTATTAGAGTTTATTCCTTCGTGTGAAAAAAGAAATATAAGCTCAATTTTAGAAGAAAAAAATAATGCACTTTAAATAACAATCAGATACATAAGTTTACGTTTCCTTAGAAATAAGAAAAATGAGTATAGGTTTATATATAAGCTTAATAATTCCTTAAAGAGTATTATGAAATAATTTCAACAACAGTTCAATACTTCTAATTCTTATTGAGTAATATATTTTCCATTGGTCAAACTTACTCTATCCTGAGCAATAAAAAGCACATTGAAACATAAAAATCAATCAACAATATCACCTATATCTTTTAATTAAAATAAAAATGAACTTATACAATAGCAAAAAATATTTGCATACACCATTACCAAAAAGCAATATAAATATTTATGTTCGAAATATTTGCTTCTAATTTTTGCTTAAAATTAAATAAAATAATTAAAACATAATGAGTATAAAAGAAATGCACCTAAACTCTACTAAAGCATTTCAGTTATCTCTTCATTATACTTGCCTAACAAAGACAAACCGCATTTCTCAGCCCTCATTGGGTACATTTTTAGTGCAAATATTTTGATAAAAATTATTAATACTTACCTATTGTAGATATATAGGTATCGTAATAGGTTTCATCACAAAATCTGTGTACTATACATGTTTTACCAACGTTACTATCTCCCAAAACTAAAATTTTATACGTAGCTACGAAATCCACCGCCATCTTTGAAGTTGACAAAGGGAATTCATCGATTTTTCCTGCACGCGCGATGCATTGTGGGATGTATTGGAGCGCCAGGCTGTCTACAATAACAATTCTAGCCTAAATAGTAACCGAAAATGTAAGAAAGTTAATCCCATTTTTTAAAAGTTTAGGGTTAAATTTGAAAAATGTAATTAAAATTAAAAAATAATGATAACATAAACATAAGCAGTTTTTTTTTTAAAAAAGAATTTCAAGAATTTTGAAAACAATTTTAATAAATACGAGAACATTCTATATTTAACATCCTATTAGTTCAGCTTTCTAAAAAGGAAATATATTTCTATGAAATTCTTACAAATGCAGTTGTTTTCATCTCTCAAGTACTTTTTTTTTAAACGGATTTCTTTATAAATTCTAATCATAATAATTTTGCTATTTTTTTTCTTTTTTCAACGATATATAATAGTAAAACAGGAATCATATTCAACAAATAACCTAGATATTTATTCGTATATGAGAATTTTTTCAGAGTTCAATAGAAAGAATTGCATTTTTTAAAAATATAAAGCATGAATTAGGAAATAAATTTTTAAAATTAAAAATTTTAATCACAAAAAGAACTTTAAGTTACAAGTTTTTTGGTGATTTATAAACCTTTTTTTATTATTTATTCCAAAACCATAATTTCAAACAGGAATATACACAATGAAAAAGAAAGCTTTGAGAAAAAATGAAAAATGTAGTAAAAATATTTTTTCGAATAAATATTCGAATATATTCTCAACTTTAAAAAGAAAAAAGTCTGATCTCAGCTTCTTTCGTATTGAAAATATTATGGAAGCTTAACTGACAAAAATAGTTTTCTAAATCTGTTATTTTTATGTATTTTTTAAAAAATTTATAATTCTTAATAAAGTTTCCGTAATTAAAATAGAGCTCTGCAATAAAATACTGCTCGTAAATTCTCTAAGAATGAAGGGAAAATATTAATAACAGATAAGGAAAATAATTTTCTAAAGAGAAGGAAGAGAAATTTGAATAAAGACATAAGAGATAAAAGTGAATTTTCTAACTTAAGGAAAGTGTTATTAAAATCAGTTTTTTTCCTTGTCTTTTTTTTTCTTTGTCATTGAACTTGAGTTTAATCGCTTGAATCTATCCTCAGTTAAAATTAAAACTATTTTGTTTTCACTAATTTTTTCAATTTTTTTATTCAATGCTTAAAGTTTTTTCTTAAAAATTATAAGAATTATTTAAATTATTGAACTTAAATAATTATCGCATAATTCTTATAGCTTTTCAGAAATAAAATAAAACTGGATGAAAGAAGTAATACTTAAAGTTTTGTAAAAGTTTAGATGATGCAATTTAACTGAAATAAATATTTTTAAAAAAATATTTTATGACAAAATCTATTCTTAAATTTTTCCTTTAAAGATTTTAATTCATAATAGCCTTGAGCTTTCCAAGACTTCTCATGGTAATTAATTACTAGTTTACCACGGGAGATAACAGTAATCCTATTTCCCCAAAACTGAAACATCGTCGTTTTTTAAAACAGTATGATGCAACCTTGCATCACTCGCGTATTCATAACAATCAGAAAACCCTTTACCGGAAGCCATGTGATTTGAATAGCTTCCGGATGACCAAATAAAAAGGTGAGATGATAGGATAATAGATGAGATCTTTGGAGCAAACAATGAATGCTTGTGTGAGTCTCTTATATGTTCGCGTGTGGTTGACCACCTGTATTTGTGTTTTGTCGCTGTTCGCTGTGTGTGTATAAAAAAAATGTTGAACTAAAAATTCCAAGCCTTCTCATCATTTTAACCACTGCAACAACCAAAAATATTTGAATACTAAAATGCCTTAATTCAAATCCGGAAACATTACAGATATATACTCATGCATATATACAATATGAATATAGATAGGCGAGTCAAAAAAAATGCTTATAATTAGTCAAAATTCGAATTGTAGCTTACAAATAGGTTAAGGTTACATCAATGGCGTAAAGAAGCAAACTTGTATTAAAAAAGGAGGAATTTTTTTTTTACGTTCAAAATTTTAGTTTATTTAGAAAATTGCCCTTGATAGTCTTAGTAACCACTGTTATGATATATCATACTTCGTTCTCAACATCAGTTGTTCTTTTAAGAAAAATAAGAAGCTACAAAATAATTAAGAAAGTTTACTCTAAATAAAATGAGTGCAGTTGTGATGGGTCTATTCGCGTACCTCATACTAATAATCCTCTTGGGGGGGGACCCTTTCTTTAAACATCATTCTATTGACAACTTTCTCGCAAAGAAGAAGATGTGATGTATGCAAATCAAGGGTTATTTTTAAACATTAACTTTCAGGTTCGAGAGAGAGAGAAAGGTTAGAAGCTAAATGATAGCAGTGAGCGATTAACGTAAATTAATAGAAAGCTAGGCGAGAGCATTCCGTAGATTATTTGCTCAATATTTAAGATTGACGATTTGTCAATCAGATATTTAAATTGGGTTAGCTTTGGCTTGAAGTACATCAAATTAGACGCATCTTATATTATTTGGAATGTATATAGCTAAGACATTCCTATTTATAATTAAATATTACTTATATCGTTTTCCTCGCTTTTGCTCTCATAATTAGTTTAAGGTGCATTTCCTAACCTTGGATTGTTCAGGTTTGTTAGGTTGTTGAGATTTGTAAGTAAATTGTGTATATTTTGACTATGGCTACTCTTTCCTCCAACTCTTGCACACTGATGAATGGGGTAGCACATGCATCACAGTGTTTTTAAGATATGTATTTTTGTCCATGGTACTAAAATACTTTTAATCTGGGATTTTCTTTTTGTGATAGAGGGAATTTTCCATTAAAAGCAGGAATTTAAATTTTGAAAAGATTCGATAAAAAATACAGAGATTGGCAAGAGGAAATGAGCAGTTTGGTGCTTGAGAAAAAATAAAAATGGAAAAGTAATCCAAAAGAGAGCCTATAACCTCATTGCAATGTAAATGTATTACACCATGCTTCATATTGTGTGCCCATATATATATGCATGCAAGCACAAAATCCTCAAACATTTGAAGAAGATGTACGAACAAGGTTTTTATTTTTATTTTTATTTATTTATTTATTTTTTGTAAATATGAGAGAAATTCTATTAGATTTTTTATATGAAACATTTTTACAGCATACAGAGTGCAGCATAAGAAGCAAATATTAAGGGGGTTTTGTGCTCCACAATTATAAAGTAAAAAATAGCTTGAAAAATTTTAAATTTAAATTTAAATTCTTCCATTTTCGCTTTCTGTTAAGTTTTATGCTTATTTATATGCAATAAAAGAATGTTCCCTTTTTTGGAACATTTTGGGCAAAAAATTTATCACCAAGACGTTTTTGACCGTAGGAAAATCGATTTTTTTATTTTTATCTTTAAAAAAAAGTAAATTTAATGCTGATTCCAAAAATGTATAGCATGTATAGGTATAAAGTTTAATACCCGAGTAATTGCAGTTTTAAAATGTAAACAATAGCTATGGAGGTTACAACAAATGTCTTTGGTATCTGGAGAAAAGTATATCTACAAACATTCCCTCACAAAACCAGTTCTTGTCAAGATTAAAAACATAATTACAAACATATAAATAATTTTTTAAACATGTATTTAGAGATTTCACTGCAAAACAACTTTTACTAAAAAGTTTGCATGAGCGTACCCAGAATCCAAATGAAAGCTTGAATAACTGTGCATGGAATCAAGTTCCAAAAAGCACAATTGGTGAACACAAAAAAAAATTTCAAATTGTGTAATGGACGCAGTGATATGCTTTAATGAAGATGCACATGCAGGAACAATGTTATTAAGAGCACTAAAAATAAATCTTGGAATAAACACTTGTGAAGGCCTTCGAAAAATTGACAAAGTTAGAATTTGTGAAGCCGAGACGACAGTTTAAAAATCCAGCAAAGAGGGCAAGACTATTGAAAGACAAAATGAAAGGGTCAAGGATGCTTTAGGAGTATTCATGCAAGAGGAATACAAATCTGGAATATTTTGAATATCAAATTTTAGGTAAGCTGTGCCATTTTATTTAGTTTTTTTCATTTACTCAAAATGTGTTTTTCTAGTGTTTAGGTACATCCGTAGAAAAATCTATCGGTTATATTTTAGTGAAATTTGGTATGAGCTTTTGGATAGTAATAATGTATTTAATGCTACTAATTTAATTCCTAAAATGTCAGTATTTTTATTTTTACTGCAATTTTCTAAAAAAAATGACCATTTTTATCAAAATTTTAAAAAAATCAAAATTTAAATTTTTTTAAAAAAATTTCTAAGCAATGAAATATAAAAAAACTACAGCATTTAAATAAAGGTACAATTTTGTAACTAAAACAGCATGATCTGTTGTTTTATATGCTATAAAAGGAAAACTACTGGTACCTAATCGACACCATGTATACGAAAGCACCTTTTGAAGTGTACTTTTTCAAATCCTTATTTTTCTAAAAACATTGTACATATTTAAAACTTTTATGTTATAGTATATTAAGAAAAGTATGTGGATTGTGTGACAAAATTTTTTTGTTTATGGAGTCTTTTTGCTTTTGAGAATAATGTTCCTTCGAAAATCGAAATTTTGCTTGTTTTGCGTCATCGAGAACGTCCCAGTTCCCTTAAGGGGTTAAATGCGTGTTCTCAAACATTTCCGAATGCTGGAATCCTTAAAAGACTTCCTATTTAGCTTAACATAGGCAATCTATTGTGATTGACTGTAACATATGATGTTTGCATACTGCTATCTACATTCGTAGCCACTTTAAATCTCTCAACTTCAAATAAGTTTTTAAAAGATAAAAATCTACATTGTATGCTTAACTTTAGAATGTCAGAGTAAATAAAACGCTTATTAAATTGTTACTTCAGTTGTATGTATTAATATAGCCTGTGACATAGAATTCAGAAGGGATTTCTACGGACCCCTAGGGAACTTCGTGGCTTCTGATTAATAACCGAGGCAAATTAAAACTAATCTGGGGTTTCGTAGACTGCGTTAACCCCTTGTGTACCAGACTACGCTTTCTAGCGTATTCGCAAATCCCATGATCCTGGGTGTTCTGACCTTTACATTACAACGCACGTTTCATTTTTCCCTTTTGACGCTGACTAAGACGGAAGTACGTTCGTGTTTCCTTTCACTTTCTTAAGTTTGTATAACTATCTTTGTTGCTTATTTTTATTTTTCCTTGCCAAAATGACAGCGTCGTTGTATTTCAATGAAAGTGAAACTGAATGGCAATATTTGCCGGAAACTGATGAATATACGACATGATTCTGATATGGATTTATCTACTTGTGATGGAGATTATGAAATGTAACAAAAATGATAATACATTTATGTAACGCATGTGCTAAAGCGTTTAATTCCAAGGAACATTTCGAGCAATTTCATAAATGTGTGCAATTTTAATTCTAGTTGTTCTACTTTTTCAAATTTTTGTAAGCCAGACATTTTGTAACTTATGTAATTTTACACAATCCAATAAAAGAAAATATACCTTAAAATGTTTTTTGTGCTGGTTGCACTGGGTACACTTAAATCAGTGATTCTCAAACTTGCAATATTTGCGACCCAATATTCAATCTTAATTTTCATCTCCCCCCCGATACAAAAACAATGTATTGAATTCAACAATACTATAATTTGACGCTAAAGCTACCATACGACTTTAACCTTGTGGCGGATCTATACGCGGTTCTACTAATCCCTTCATATCTCTTTAAGGAAAATATTTACTTCAACCAACTTTCATCGAGTAAGAAAACGTGATTATGTAAATGAGGTATATTATATAAATTCTGTTTTCGCGAGTTCGTGAGTTGACACGTTGGAGTTGATACGTCGGAGTTGGCAAGTAGGAGTTAACATAAAGTTTGCGAGTTAATTGTTAGTTGAAGATTGAAAAGGAGTGGAATTAGTTAAAGATTACAGAGCGTGGAGCCAACGACATTGATCAAGCAGAAGAGATCTCCTGCAAGTTTCCAGTGTAGGATCCGATGCATAAAAAGTTCAAGTACTGTGAGTTTGATTAAGTAGAAGCTAGTTTATTAGTGTGCGACGTAGTTATATTTGAGCGTATTTAAGCTGTCTTAAATTCAGTTGAGGGTCTGTAGTAGTATCCCCGTGTTATAGAATCTCACCTCCGCGCTCTACTATATATCATCTACCTTAATAAGAATTGTATTGTGTCTGATTGATAATTAGAATTAATAAATTGATTAGATTGAAAACATGTCTGTGGATTATTCTTTTTCTCCCACACATCTAGCCGGGTTTACAGGTAGACAAGAGGGTTCAGATGTAAGCAGGAACCAACTGCTATCACAACCTTTTGTGCCATCAGCGTATATAAACGTCTCGCTCAGCCAAAGCATTAATTGCCAGAACGTATATATACGTCTTTTCAAAGTACAGTCTTTTCTGTGCACTGCTATTCAAAAAATTATTCCGAAGGCTCTGGAATGCAATGAAAAGACCTGACAATGTTTGTGAAGGATTTATTTATTTCAGAAGATTTGCTTATGTATTTCTTTTCTTCCCGCCCCCAATACATTTCATACACGTACCTACGTGGAAAACGGTGCATTGGGCAGCGAATGACGCATCTTTTAATCGGCAGTTAAGGGATTAATTCAAAACCGTGCAAATCATCAAGATGAATGTTAATTTTTGTATATAACTTTTTGTATTACAAGCCCATGGCGTCAATAGTAATTATTAAACTTGTTCTTAACTTAGTATTGCTGAATTAATTATAAAATACATTGTGCAGAGTACTGATACATTTATAAGTGTATTATATCCGTGTAAATGTGTATTTATTTCTTATTATAGTCAGAATGTATTTTGTTTGTTTACTTTCAGTAAATTAATAATTTTTTAAATAATCTTTTGTTTTCGACTTTTCAATATGTCGTCCCCCCCTTAGTAAAGTTATCACACACCACTAGGGGGCACAGATTTGTGAGGTACATTTTATGAAAAATATGCTAAAATTAAGAAGAGAAAAAGAAATTATTGTTACTGAAACGAGAAAAAATGGTTAAAAATTTACAAAAAATAACATAACTAAAAAATAACATAACCATGTACCAAATTTGATGAACAAATTTTCAATTTTTCAATTTTGATGTGTTGCTATGCTATTCATTTTTGAAATGGCCTTCAGGATAAGATATATTTTAATTTTTACAAAAGCTAGAGCATTTTATCTTAATTATTATATGAAATTGCTTAAAAAAACAGTGATTATATTAACGTAAGGGACTGTCAATTTTGTAATAAAACAGTGATGGATAAATCTAAAGGTTAAAACATTTCTACTATTACACATAATATGCACAAAAAAATTCAATTAATTATTTTCAAAATTTTTTAAGCAATCGCTGGACCCGTTTGAGCATTTTCAAAAAAACACATTTCGAGTAAAACGCATTTTAAAGTATGGCATTTTGCTTAAAGTAATGGCATCTGCTTTTACTAAAACACCTGTAGTTTTGTTCTATTGAACGGAAAATAATAAACTTGGTATTTTTATAAAACTAATAAGATAGTCTATAAATAAAATCATCAAAAAATATGTGAATTTTCACAATTTTAGGATAGTTGTATACCTTAATTAGGTTCATGCTGGGAAAGCGCTTTTTCCTCCTAAAACTCTTTTTCTCAGAAGCAGTGTGTCATTACAGGAAAACTTCATACTTGGCGTGTTTCAATATAGTATAATATTTTTCATTTTCATTTATCATTTTCAAAATATCAAAGTTAAATTTATAAATTTTCTATAATGCATTAAAATAAAGTTATTTCACTTAAGGGTTCATGGACAATTTTTTGGTATAGTAAATTTTTGATTTAAAAAACTAAGAAAGAAGCTTTTATGATTAATCAAACAAAAATGTAAAAAATAATTCTCAATAAAAGAATAACCGCCATCCGTATAGTGCCAGTGAAGCTGACTGCGGTGCCGTAGGGACTGGGTTGGAATCCCGGAGAAAGCATGGATTGTTTGTGTTGTAATCCTTTCTTCTGTCTGTGTTGTATGCCCCGTGTTATACATTGCATGGTGCACGGGTTTATAAATGTTAAAATATATATATATATAAGAATAAAATGATTAATGCCATTGTGGTTAGAGCGTGGGGTGGTCGATAACAAATGTTATAATTTCTTACTAGTTCTATTCCGAAATGCTGAGTTAGTGTAAGAATGCGGTACAAAGCACCCCACGCTTTTACCACAATGACACTAATTTTCTCATTGATCATTTTATTCTTACATTAAGAATTATTTTTTACATTTTAATTTGATTAACCATAAAAGCATGTTTCGTTTCTTAAAACTTTGATTTATTTTACATTTTGTAGTTCGATCTACGAGTATAATAAAAGCGTGGTTTTTTTTAGTTTTTTAAACTATGATTTATTCATTGATGAATTAATCTTAAATATGTCACTTTTTAGAATCTGGAATACCCATTGGCATCCTATGAATGCGTGGACACGGCCTGGTTTGTAAAATGTAGTATCAGCCAACTGAAGGAAATCTTGAAGAGCTAAGTCTGAAATATTTCATGCAGAAAAAGGTGTAAAGACAAAGATATTTTTCACTAAAAGCTCAATATTCTCTCTGAAACTTGCATCAGCATTAGACATAAAAGTACACGCTTTGAATTGAAGAGTTTATAAGAAATTATTTAATCCGCTGACCTCTGAATCAAATCTAAGCTTTTTCGGTAAAATGAAACAATGAATGGTGTTTCATTCCACAGGTCCGACAAGAGAATTTTATGTCGGAGTTCAGCAATTAGAAAATAAATTTTTTTTCACATACTCTCGGGTCTTTTTTTATTTCCATTTTCACAAAAACTAAATAATTGTTTATATTATGGTAAGAAATTGTTGACGCACCCTCCCCTTTTTCATATAAAGATCACTTTTAGCATTGTAACCTAATCTTTCAGTCACCAAATCTCGAAATGTGATTTGGAATTTGTCACCAAATCTGGAAATGTGATCTGGAATTAGTCGCTAAATCTGGAAATCTTTATTCCTGGTGATCCTGATCAGGACAATGGAACAAAATTATGAAATTATTGTACTATCATAGGTCCTTGACAAGTGTGCAATAAATTTTGAATTAATCTGACCTTTTAAAATGGATGAAAATCGAGTTCAAAGATTCCGTTACATACAAGTGAAGCTTATAAAAACGTGCTAAAAAGGGGTCCATGAGCACAATAAGTTTGGGTACACACTGGTCTAAAATATATAGCAATATAAGATAATGTGTTAAGCATTCTTATGTATTATGTGTTTGAGTTTCTAAGCAGTGCTTATATAAAATGTCCCTTTAAATTTGTAAAAGTTAAAATAATTCACAACATGCTGAAAACTTTAAAAAAAAATCCTAAAAAACTTCATAATTCCCCATCCAATCGTTGATAAATATTTCCATGCATACAACTACTTTAAAATTAAGCTTCATTGTACGTGCCTTGATTATTTGTAAGTATTTCTAT
Organism: Trichonephila clavata; assembly: GCA_019973975.1. Classification (NCBI taxonomy): domain Eukaryota; kingdom Metazoa; phylum Arthropoda; class Arachnida; order Araneae; family Nephilidae; genus Trichonephila; species Trichonephila clavata. The sequence continues at coordinate 77,077 of BMAO01002858.1, read as the reverse complement.
ATGACTTGGCGTGTTTCCAACATGATTTTTACATGCATTTTTGATTCCAGAATCACGGTGCCAGAATTCGAAGAGCGATTCAATCAGTTGCTCCGTTATTGTTATGCCTGGATTTTAGTGTCGTCTTAGCAATAGCTTTTTAATTCTTGATGATTCTGCTATCTGAAATATTCTCCGATCGTGGAGGTAATTTAACGCTGTTTTAACTCAGAAATTGCATGAGAAACTTTGCCTGTTAATATTGATTCTTACCCTGCAATAAATTCGAGTCACCGTTAGACCGTTCAGATTATTTTTGCACATGCAGTATTCTAGAAACTATTTATAACTTGAGCAAATAAAACAGTAGAAGCTATACGTTGAATTGGATGCCAGATAGTTTGGGACCCTTCCCGCCTTCAATCTTATTTATAACAAGCTGGTACATCCATTCTTCACACGGGTGAATTGAAAAATTAAACAATACAGATTGAAGGATAAAGAAGTTTTTTATGAGTTAATTTTACGTGAATTGCAAATTAAACAAAAAAACAAACTTTTTGCATATCTTTGCTGAACAAAAAAACCATATTTATGATATTTTAAGTCTGAAGGTCTAATAGCTGACAAAAAGGATTTTTTTTATTTATACTCTCTTGTGGGTCGATTTTTGAAAACACCTTCCTAAGCTGATCTCTGCTCAGCAAAAGTAATACATTGTTACAAATTTTGTGTAATAAGCGCTTAAAATAACGTAAATAATTTATATCTGGATGCATAATTCGTTATTACTTTCTGTTGTATTTATTTTATGGTAAAATTACAATATTCGCAATCAACGCCGTTCCTTACATAATGGCGATTCAATGGAAACATAGCGAAATGTTGGTGATAGAGCCAAGTTGGCATCGTTTTGGGTGACCACTTTGACAACTTGGCGATTAATTGAATGGTCTAAAAGTTTCTTTGATGTAGCGCCACCTAGTAAGGAGCTGCTACAAAGAGGATAGCACAAAAACCTTCTTCACAAAAAAAGCATATACATGCCAATTTTCATAGTGATCGGTTGAACGGTGTTGGAGTGAAGCGATTTCATATATACCAACATCCATTTTATATAGAGAGATAAGCTAATTCCACCTTTTTCATAACGATGATAATAGCATTTATAGCTTGTGCACCCATATCGATTGTACCAAATAGCGCGGTCAATAATATTGATTATTTTTCCACGGATTGTTTATTGATTGAATTGTTGATAGTTGAACCTTTAACAGTATTAATATTTGATTACTTTTTAAAACTTATTCAGTTACTTATTATCTTACAAACTTATTATTGTCATGTTACTAAACTTAATAAAACTTTGATTTACTGTAAAATCCGGCGTATAAATCGAACTTTTAACCCAAATAATAAGATCCAAATTTACGGGTGCGCTTAATACGCCGGGTATAAAAATGATTGCCTTAACAAATAAATAAAGAGACGAGCATAAAAAAAAAATTAGACTTCTACATAGACTTAAATACCGTTTATTTAAAAGAAATGACATACCTTATAAACTTAAGGTATCCTACTACTGGCGACAACTTTTTTAAAAAAAATATGGGAATTTTTTTTTTTTGTGGTTTTTATATTTGTTTAGTACATTTTAAGAAAAATGTGCTAAAATTAAGAAGATAAAAAGAAATTATTATTACTAAAATGTGGAGGGGGGATGGGTAACAATTTACAAAAAAAATAGCATAAACGGGGCCCATTCTGTACCAAATGTTTATAAACAAATTTTCAATTTTTCAATTCTGATGTGTTGCTATGTTATTTATTTTTGAAATGACCTTCAGGATAAGAGATATTTTAAATTTTTATAAAAACTAAAACGCTTTTTTCTTAGTTATTATATGAAATTGCTTAAAATAGCAATGATTATATTCACATAAGGGACTGTAAATTTTATAATAAAACAGTGATTAATAAATCTGAAGGTGAAAACACTTCTACTATTATACATACATGCTCAAAAATTTCTCAATTATTGTTTTCAAAACTTTTTTAGCAATCGCTGTCCCCGTTTGAGAATTTTAGAAGAAAAAAAATTTTTTTGAGAGTAAAACGCGTTTTCAAGTATGACATCTTGCTTAAAGATATGGCATCTGCTTTTAATGAAACATTTGTAGTTTTTGTTCTAGTAAACGGAAAATAATATAAACTTAGAATTTTTATAAAACTAATAAAAAATGGTCTATAAAATAAAATCATGAAAATATTTTGTCAATTTTTGGCAAAATTCACAATTTAATGGTAGTCGGATACCGTAAATCATAAAACCTTTATCCTTTATTTAATTATTTCTGTACACATTTACAAATGAATAGACAGTTTATGATGCATCAGCAGTGGTTATGTTCTATAATTTCATCAACTTATTTGTAAATAAATTATATTGAAGCCTTGGCGGTTGTAAGATGTCAATATGCCTCTTCTAATTAAATGAAAACAAAATTCTTTAATATTTACACTCAATTGTTATTGCAGATCTTCAATCCGTCTCGAAATTTCGCACGCAGATGTATGTGGATGCACCGAATTAAGAGACATTTTAATAAAATTAAACACTTTTATTAAGACTATCAAATCTCTATCAAAATTTAACTTAAGAGAAGGGAACTGTCAGCTTAATTACTAACATAATTATCTATAATTGATAATTCAACACTCAACTTAAATCTGCCGTGGACAAATTATCCTAACTTTTCTCGTCCGGTCCTTTTTCTTAAACCTAATTAGCTTAAACGATTTTTTTTTATTTCTAATAAGGCTGGGATTGGTGTTTAACCATTGCAGACCTAGTACATTCCCCGAGAGCGGTAACTCTTTATAGTGCGATACCTTATAGGTGGAGTACCAATCGCTGCAAGAAATTTTGATGCCCAACACCCGAGTTCTGACGATGCGAAACCGTACTTAGGAATTTAATTTTGCCAAGAGTACCCAAGCCAAATAAGCACTCAAAGGATTTTTTATATTCCGCATAATCATACGATATGGGTGCTGTCGATTTTCTTCATCATGAAAATCCACTGACTTGGGCCGGAGTAGAACCAGCAACCTTCAGCATACAAAGCCAGCAACAAACCAACTACGCCACCCTGCCGGCGCTTCAGCAATTATAACTCTATAGATTCTTCAAAACAACATTCGTCGATTCCTTTCTATTGTCCACTTTACTCTTCTTTAAATAACAGTTCTCATTAACATAAATCACGGTTCCTCCACAGAAAGCGGTTTTATAATCATACAACATAATCGATAGAATTTTCCCTAGAGGATTAGTAGGAAAAATGAATAGAACCCGTTACAATTTTTTTTTTTATCTAAATTAACCTGGTCTTATACCATGTTCAAATTTAGAGTTCAAAATTTCTGAACAAAAATACTGACACCAAATGAATGTCACTGTATAATTCTTTATAATAAAGGAAAAGCTTTAACAAAAGCCTAAAAATTATCTGCATTTCCGTGCAGAATCAAATAGGACAGCAGAACGAAGCATATATCAAATCCATATCTTCCATTTTCAACTCATATTAAAATTCACAGAAATATAAATAATCAATCCTTCAAAAGGCATTTTAACAATTATTTTGTTCTGAAAAGTAATTCAGTGAAGAATTTATACATTGCCAAAAACAATAATTTTTTAAGTGGCTTATAAAACAGTAGAACGGTTGAATATATCATTTCTCGTAACAGTCAGTAAATAACGGATCTCCCCTTGACATCCGTTAGTGATTGGGAGCTAGAATGAAGATCAGCCATAATCAAAACAAATATAACTTATTAATCCTTTAATAAGTCTCACAAACCCAGGCCAGGAAAAGCACTTATATTAAAGTATTGGAGCAAAAGCGAGGTAGACGAGATATTTAATACCTAATTATGAATTGAAACACTTTTGGGACGTTTCAGTAATATACATTCTAAATAAGCTTAATTCCGTTCTCATCTATTTGACCTCTAGTCGAAATTAATCTAATTCAAATATATATATTATTGATTAAGTTGCAAAATATCGATCTTAAATATTAAGTAATTAATCAACGAGTCAATCTAAACTAGCTTTTCACTACTTTACGTTAATCACTAACTTCTACCATCTAACTCCAAACCTTTCTCTATCGAACCTAAAAGTTAAGGCTTAAATATAAGCCTGTGATTTACATAAATTGCATCTTCATCTTCGGAGGAAAGTTTTCAATAGGATAATGTTTAAAGGGATAGATTTTCCCCGAGAGGATTAGTAGGAGGCTCACGAATAGACCCGCTACAAGTATGTGTCCTTTTATCCGATATAAAATCTGAGACCAGCTGTATATGCTAATAATCGTTGTCATTCGTTACACATGTATTTGAAGAAAGATTTTCATTTTAATCAATTCTATTCGGATTTAATGTATTAATTTAACTTATTTTAATTTTTATGTTATTGTCGGCTCAATGGCTGTAAGGTAGCGTGCCCGCCTCGTAAGCCTAAGGTTGCAGGTTCGGTTCCGGCTGGTGTCGATAGATTTTCTGGATGCAAAAATCGCATGTCACGTGATTATGTGATGTAAAAGATCCCTTGAATACCAATTTGGCTCTGGTATTCTCGGCAAAACTAAATCACGTTAAAAACCAGCATCCGACGAGAGTTTGAATTGAATAAAATTCAAAATCACAATTTGGTAGCGGAACCCGCCACTAGATGGTGCCACCAATGAAATGGTTTCCACTCTTGGGGACTTTCCGTGTCTGCAAATGGCTTAGCTGTTATAAAAATTCAACCCATTTGAAACCAACAAAAAATATTTATGTTAATTTACTTTTTGGTAGATTTTTTGACCAAACATCTGAAATGTGTGCAAAAAAAACAAAAAAAAAAAAAAATTGAGTAAAGGGGAGATTATTACTTTTAAAGTAATAATTTCCCCAAAGGTTGAAAACTCTTTATGTGATAGAAGGTAGGCAGTTTATTTTTTACATTAATATAATAAATTTTTCATCTAAATTATATAGATTTTTTTTTTTGAAAAAGAACTGGAGTTTATAAGTCAAATCTCGAAGGCAAGTGTTGTAAAGAATTAACATACAGAGATGAAGTGATTGATCAACAGAGGGCACTGCTGTAGTAAGGAACTGTCTTTGAGTGAGAAAACGAGGGAATTGCGGGAAAATGAATACAGGGGTGAAAAATAGGGCTGAAGAAGGTTCATTGGATTCTATGTAATGTAAATTTGTAAATTGTTTTGTGCGTTAACAAAAACAATAAACGTTTATTACGATAAAAAAAGAGAGGTTATGTTTTCAGCTAGAGAACGGCATAACATCGTAACAGTGTAATCGAGTGAGTAATGTTCTAGCAATTGATCGCATCGATTTTGCGCAAAATTCGTGACTTGCTTAACTTAATTACGAAATATATTTCTAGTTTTTGTAATCTCAATTTCTAGCCCAAGCAGGTAAATTCCTTTTTTATATTGATCATCGTGAAAAACAACAAAGAAAATTAGTAACGTTATGGTAGCTCACGAAAAAATTTTGCTAACGATAAACGAGAAAGAAATGTTATTTGTCCAATAACAATATGGCATAAAAACTTTTTAAAAAGTCTTATCATTATAATTTTCATGCTTAAAACTGCCAGGAAAACGAATACTATATGATTGTTGTATAGGACAGTGTGTAAGAGATTTCCCCTGGAATTCCTCGATGATTGAGAGTCAGAATGAACAAATAATGAAAACAAATATAATTTATTTATTCTTTTATAAATCTAACAAACCCAGGGAAGGAAACGCACGTATATAACGTATTGGAGCCGAAGCGGGAAAGATGAGATAGTTAATATATTTAATTATAAATAGAGTCACTTACGTTTGGAAATAATCGTAACTCCTACTCCAATAATCGACTTCTAGTCGATTAAAATCTAATTTCAATATCTTACTGATTGAACTGTCAGCTATCAATTTTATATATTAACTAGCTGACCCGGCAAACGTTGTTTTGCCAAATAAATTATTTCTAGTGAATATTTTGGTAGTCAAATAAAAAATAACTAACTCATTGTAAGAGTGTGGGGATGTGGTATCTGACTGAAAGAGGAATGATGCGCTGTGAACGATGGCGGCTTATAAAAGTAACAAAGCACCAAACATTCCTTTTTTGAATTTTTTGTACTTTTATTATTTTAACTAATAAATTTCAAATTGCATCTCTATCACATATTATGACAATTAAAAAATAACATTATCAGTGCAATGGAGTGTACGACATTTTTAGTGAGTCCATCTTTAGCCAACACAAACTGGATGGTTTACCCACGCGAGAACATGCCACGTATAATTGTCCGTGTGAAAAACACGGTGTGCCCAAATCTAAGCCACAAATAGACATCGTTTGGCCTTGAGACTTATTGATTGTCATTGCGAATGCCAATCTAATTGGAAATTGAATCCGTTTGAATTCGCGTAGCTGTACGGTCGCCAACCATGATTCCAGCAACGTTGTCAACAACAGGTGCATTGAATCTATGAATGTGCTCTCCAGCTGGTGTTTTATCAGAATTGATGACAATAGCGTGATTGTCACTTTGTAATTTGTGCATGTGTGATTTGAATAATTTCAACAATTCATTGTGCTCATTCAATAAAGCGTCCAGTTCACCGACAATGCGTCTGGCAAAAAGTGAATTGAGGTTATTGTAGCTACAACGTGCATCCACGCGATTGGCGAGTGCGCTTTCGGAGTCCTCACCGCCCATAAAGTAAATTTGTAAAATTTATGTGGTTCGCTTGGCATTGGCAGCAATGAGCCCACTTTGTGATAAACTTGGCCTTTGATTTTGAATGTTGAATTAAATTGTTGACCATTTGCAGCATTATTTGTAACTATTTCTGTTGCTCCGAACGATGTCATTTGGAAACATGAATTGAATGTTCGAATTGACTTCAGGAACAGGTTAGAATCGAGACCCGTACCGATAAGTAAACCGTTCAATGGTTCAGGTGGTGCTTCAATTTCCGGTAGTTGTCCTTTTCCTGACGCGCAACACATCCCGGCTGGCTCATTTTTAAATTTAAGCGCATTACACACACAATGCGGACATTCCTTGTCCATAGCACCAATTGTCACATTCGAATGAGCGTAATATTTAACATTGGGCTCATACCCGAATGCTAGATGACGGAATGAATCGGATGTAAATGCTCGATGTACTTGTTGGCGTTGTTGGTCATTTGCTCTGAGTGTGTCAAATAGGAATCGACGCGCTTGTCTTTGTTCTAATCGTCTTTGTTGATTTTGTTCAACTTGTACCTCTTGTGATTGTGATAAACGCAACTGCGCCATATTCACACGCACATCTTCATTATCCTGTTGGATTTGTTTGTCTGTTCTTTGAGCTCTTCTATTTCGCATGGCTGTAGATTTAGTAATTCGACGGCCTAAATCAGACCCTTTGCGTCTTGCTGGCATTATTTACTGTACAAAACACACAAATAGATCAAATTAAAGTACTTAATGCTAGAAAACAGTATACTGATAATGTATCTGTTCTTTCATAATTTTACCTCTACCTTTCACAATTATAAATACGTATATATTTCTCTTTACATTGAAAATGATTCCCGAAAATTTTGAGTGCACTGAGTATTATAGTTTTATTAATTGGTGTTTAATAATAAAATAAAAAATAATAAATAAGAACTCAAAATGTCTGAAAATATGCAGAAATCATAATCTGCTATTTACACAGACTTTTTTAACACTTTTTTCCCTTTAAGAAAACAATAACGATATAATTACATATGTATATAAAAATATTACAAAATACGAGTTTCAAATAAATAATGTAGGTTCAAATTTATTATTAATACAGACGCAATTCGATTAGGAAATCGATATGGATGCAATCGTTATCGTATTGGAGCGCAATGGGAAATTTAATTATTAATCTTTGTCCTAGTGTTTCTACTATATAATTTTTGAAAACATTATTTTTTAGTAATGGCTATGTATTTTCAAATAATAAAAAAACTTGTGATGGATCTATACGCATCTATTACTAACCCCTTGGGGACTCTTCTGGGGAAACATTTTTACCAACCAACTTTCACCGAAGGTAAGAAAACGTGATTATGCAAATTAAGTATATTATATAAATTCTGTATTCGCGAGTTTTGGGGTTAGTTGGTGAGTGGAGGATCGTGAATTTATTAAGTGCAAATCTAAGTTTATAAAAGTATCAATTGAAGAATTCCAAGAGAGGATCACTCGGAGGGGATCGAATCCAGTTAAAGATTACCGTTCAAGGCCTCAACAGTAGGACTTCATAAGAGTACAGGTATCGTGAGCCTTATTTAAATAGAAGTTAAAGAATAACTTATTAGAGCGCGGCGGAGGTGAAATTGAGCTTGTATAGGTTATCGCGGAATCAGTTGAGAGTCCGTAATATTATCCCCAGGCTAACGGGTCTCCTCTTCGCGCTCTGTATACTGATCAACAATCTTAATTGGATTATTATTGTGCTTGCTTGATATTTTGTGACAGTAAAATAATTAGAGTGAATCATGTCGACTGATTATTCAGTTCTTCCCACACATCTAGCCGGTCCGAGGGTAGACAAGAGGGATTAAAGGGAAGCAGGAACCGACAAGCATTACAACAGTGTTTTTGATTCCTGACTCTGAAGAGTTCTTTTTCAACTTTACACAGAGAAAATACTGCGTCATTTACATCCTGACGCATAAGGTATGTTTCACAGTTTCCAAAGAATGTGAAGCAGTCGAAAATGTAACAATTTTGATAGAAGTTTCATTGTCACTTTTTGCAACAGAATCGATATTTATCGGCAATGGCAAATCAACAATTTCCTCAACTTCAAATCAAAATTTTCCTTCTCAGCAGATAGTCCATCCCGTCATCAAATATAACAAAATCGTTAAAAGCTTAAAATGTCCCCTACCTTGTAAAGTCAGATGAGATAAAAAAGAATTTCCTGTCCTATTAAAAACTAAAACTATAGGCTACACTCATGACTCTCCTATTCCTATAAAATCTAATAATGATCTACAAACCTTACGGTCGAAATTTTCTGCTAACAAAAAAAATATTTTCTGTTCCGGACAAAAAGAATTAGAAAAGGAATTTCAAATTCTTCTAATACAAACTTACAAAATTTTTTACCACTGTTAAAATAATTAGTTAATTATGGCTTGTTAATCGTCAAATAGGGGTAACTTACCTTCATTTTAATCGGGAAAAGTGGAAAATTCGTTAAACGCGACATTCATTAAATAGGGGTTCGGAAAATCGAAGTCAGTCTGTAAATGTGTTTTTATATTTGTTCCAGTAGAAGCGCTCTCAGACTTTCTGTAAGATCTTTAAAACACCAAATTCACCTCCAGTTGACCTGCTATGGAGTACGTTAAGGCATGTCGACACTCTTGTCTTTGGAAGTATTAATTGCCATATGAATGCTTTTCCGTCGTCAGACTCCCATTTACGATATAAGACACCTTTTCTCAGATGGAGAGGGTTCCAAAGAGCTCAGTAACGCTTCGTTGTAGAATGAAAAGGGGCGATGTCTTGCCAACTGGGCTTTCCGTCAGATGATTCTATAAATTCGATTATTGGTTTTATTTCAAAATCAGCCAGTTGATGTTTCCGGAAGCATTCGTCTCTCCTCAGGTCTGATTCTGATGCCCTTGTAACTTGATAAACTACAGGATCTATCATGCCAAATTTCTTTTCGATTCTAGAACAGTATTTGCACCTCTCAGGACAGGGTTTTCTCGAAAAGGCGTCTGAATTTCCGTGTGCTGATCCTTTTCTGTGGGGAATTTCTACGTCATATTCTCATAGTTGGTCTTTGTGTCCACCTGGCTATTTGGCCTTCTGGTTTTTTAAATTCAGTATCCAGGTCACTGAAGCATGATCTGTTCTAAGCAGGAACCTTCGACCGTAGAGGTAAGGATGTGTGGAAGTGCTCTATTGATTTTACATCAGCAAGTACACTGCTGGCCACCGTAAATGCAAATCCAAGAAAGACAAGAGATAGCACAACAAAATTTATTTTGTAGATAAAATGTTGACCAAGTATCAAATTATTAAATTTATAGACTTCTGTGAAGTGTGGTTCCTGCCAGAATAGCCGCCATTGTTGGAGATCACCGCTGCCACACGCCTCGGCATTGATTCAACGAGACTTTGGATGTGTTCTTGGGTACAGCAGACCAAGCAGCTTCCCCACGTTGCCAAAGTTGACCTGGTGTGGCACTGGGGGTGTAATCTAGGTCAATCGTTGAGCGACCATGACCACATTTTCTATCGCGAAAGATCCGAGAGCGAGCCGGCCAGGGAAGCAATTCAATCTGGTGATTGACGAAGAACCTTTGGACAATGCGTGCCACGTGTGGTCGCTCATTATCCTGTTGAAATATGGCTGTGGCCAAGCCCTGAAGGTAAGGAAGGACAACTGGCTCTGGAATTTATTGAAACAGATAGATTAACAAGCAATATAGGTAAAAATGCAAAGAATGAAATTTTGGAAACATCGAAATCGATTCCAGTCACATTTGACTTTTTGAAGAAGCTGGATCATGCTATTTCAACCACATTTTCTTTAGCTTATGCCAGCGAATTATTATTTTCAGAGATGAAAAACATTAAAGACTCGCTTATAAATCGTTTGGCAGATGACTCCATTTCATCATGCATTCTTCTAAAAGTAACATCTTTCAATCCTAATATAAGTTATTTGTCCATCTAATCTGCTACAACAAAATTCCCACTCTAAAGTTACTTTAATTTGAATTACACGTATTACTAAAACAGTTGTTACTATACAGAGTAAAATGGAATTTTTCGTAGTAAATTAAGAGTTTTGAGTTGTGTGTTAGTATTTAGTTTAATTATTTTCCAAAAGTCAAAATTCTTTGACGGCATGTTTATAGCTCATTAAACATTTCCTTGGAAAAAATGGCACGTTGATCCATTAAGGTTCGCCCCCTCCCCCGTACTAGGATAATAGTCGTAGCCTTAACACTGTTCTATGTGTTGTCCTTTTTATAAAACTACGTTTATTTTATTCTTTTATTCATAATATTTATTGATAAATGTTAATATAACAGAGTCGATAAAAATAATGAATAATACAATCTGTCGTTAGAAGTGATATGAAGGGATTTTATAATAAAATAAATCCAATATTTTCATTATCAAAGAGGTCAACGAGTTTGAAGATAAGTTACGAATGTAATTTTTTCTAAAGAAAGGTTGTAAAAAGGCTTAATGGGCTAGTTTTAGGTCCCCACGGGAATCTTTATCTCTTGTCAAAATGTGATTTCTTGCCTGGAGATTTGCATTTAAACAAGGTTGAGCAGTTTGGACTCAAGAGCCATATATTGGAAACGAAGGATACCGAAGGGCTACCCTTTTTTAAATTGATTGCATTCGTTAGTTAACCTTGCATCTCAAAAAATTTATATAAATCTAATACATAAAAATCTCGTGTCACAGTGTTTGTAGCCAAACTCCTCCAAAACAGCTAGACCGATTCTTATGAAATTTGGTGCGTATATTCAGTAGGTCTGAGAATAGGAAGTTAACTGTTTTTGATTGCGATATTGCAATTAGTTGAAAAGATATTAATTAAAAACCTTTTGGCGTCGAAAGCGCCAGATGTGTGGCTTTTCTCTGTTCCATCGCTCAAATCACTCTGTCATGAGTTATACTAGAAAAAGTGTTCAAATCAAAAATTATCAAATTTGGCGAGTTAAAAAAAAAAATGCGAGTGAAAAGTCACCCCCCCCCCCTCCATTTTTTGTGCATATCTTTAATTCAAAAATTCATATATTACATTCGTTTATAAAACAAAAATATCTAAAACATTTGCGAAAAGCTTAATTGCTTTTACTCCGTTATCATTATTTCAAATAAGTTTATTTGCAATACATTTAAATGTATTGCTTTAAATTAATATTTTTTTAAGTAAAGGAGTATTGCGTTTTCTGTAAATCACAGTAATCGAGATTTTTCAATCGTTATGTATGGATTTCTTAAAATTGTGACGAGTAAACCGTCTGAACTAAAAAAGTTCATACTTTGCTCTTATAAAATCAGTGATTTAATAAATTAAGTACACAAAAACTTTTTTTTCACAGTGCTGAAACAGTGTAAAATTATCATCTGGGATGAATGCACTATGGCACACAAACATTCACTTGAGGCATTCAACAGGACATGGGGGGAAAAAAGAAAAAAAAACCGTCAAACGCTTCAAGATCCACCCTCTGAAACATTCTCATAATAACTGTTAGGTATAGGTGATGGAAAAGTAGCTGTACATGAAAATACTGCATGCATAAAATTGCCGACAGATTTCGGCACAATCATTAACTAGCAAAATGCTCTCATTGTGACCCGATATTTCCCTATCTACACACACAATACTTTAATCATGAGTAGCTGGCAGAAAGAGCAATTTTGGCTGCAAAAAATGTGGACGTCAAAGATTTGAATTTCAAGATACAATAGTTGTTTCCAGGGGACTTGATGTCAAACAAATCTATCGATACAGTTTGCGATACCAACGAAGCTGTAAATTATCCAGCAGAGTTTTTGAACTCATTGGATTTTCCAGGCATCCACCGTACCATTTACAACTGGAGGTTAGATCTCTGGTTATTTTGCATCGTACTTTGAATCCACCACGGCTGTGCAATGGCGAGCGATTAGTCATTAAAAAATTGATGAAAAACGTTGTCGAAGGCAGAATTTTCAATTGCGAGTTCCGAGGAGAAGATGTATCATTACCACGAATCTCTATTGTTCCCACAGATGTACCAATTGAATTCAAACTGATTCAATTTCCAATTAGATTGGCATTCGCAATGACAATCAGTAAGTCTCAAGGTCAAACGATGCCTGTTTGTGGCTTAGATTTGAGCACTCCGTGTTTTTCACACGAACAATTATAAGTGGCATGTTCTCGCGTGGGTAAACCATCTAGTTTGTTTGTGTTGGCTAAAGATGAACTCGATAAAAATATCGTACACTCCATTACACTAAGAGACTGATAATGTTATTCCTTAACTGTTATAATTTGTAATAGAGGATCAATTTGAAATGTATTAGTTAAAATAATAAAAGAACAAAAATTCAAAAAAATAAATGTTTGGTGTTTTGTTACTTTTATAGGCCGTCCCATTCACAACGCTCCATTCCTCTTTCAGTCATATACCACATCCCCACACACTTACAATGAGTTAGTTGTTTTTTATTTGACTACCAAAATATTCACTAGAAATAATTTATATGGCAAAACAACGTTTGTGTGTGTGCCGGATCAGCTAGTCTATATATATAAAAATGGATGTATGTATGTATGTGAAACCGCTTCACTCTAACACCGTTCAAACGATAGCTATGAAAATTGGTATGAATATATATTTTTTGTGGAGAAGGTTTCTGTGTTATCCTCTTTGTTTTGCAGCTCCCCACCAGGTGGCGCTACAGCAAAACAACTTCTGCACCAATCAATCGTGGTCGCCAAAAATGATGCCAACTTGGCTCTGTCACCAACATTTCGCTATATTTCCAATGAATCGCCATTATAATGTGAGTAACTGCGTAGCTTGCGAGTATTATAATTTGAACATAAAATAAATACAACAGAAAGTAATAACGTATTACTCATCTAGATATAAATTATTTATGCTATTTTAATCGTTTATTACAGAAAATTTGTAACAATGTGTTACTTTTGCTGAGCAGAGATCAGCTTAGGAAGGTGTTTTCAAAAATCAACCCACAGGAGAGTTCGGAGCGTTATGCAACAAAAAAAAATCCTTGTTGTTGTTGTTGTTGTTTCTTATCCCACTTGACCGACAGAAACATCTAGATCAAGTCCATGAACCCGTGCGTTTTTAAGCATTCAAGAACTGTAGCAGGACTAGAGAGCAGCTGGCTCTTATGGCAATCAATACAAGCCAAGATGTGGGCAGGAGCGGCTTGGTTCACATTGCATTTCGGACAAGGAGGGTAAACTTTAAGACTATCCACATGCCGTTGAGCTCGAGTATGTCCACTTCGTAGTCTAGCGAGAGTAGTTTCATCTGTCCTACTGAACCTTCTAACCTTCATCTGTCCTAAGAACCTTCGGACAATGCGTGCTACGTGTGGTCGCGCATTATCCTGTTGAAATAGGGCTGTGGCCAAGTCCTGAAGGTAAGGAAAGACAACTGGCTCCAACACCTCGGAGATGTAGCGCTGGCTCTTTAAAGTACCGGCAATGCGTACTAGTGGAGTGCGAGAGTGATATCCAATACCTCCCCATACCATAATACCCGGTGCAGGATCAGTGTGGCAGTGCATAGCGCAGCTGTTCAGCATCCTCTCTCCATGGTGTATCCAGACACGAATCCGACCATCGTGGTGTTGCAGACAGATGCGTGACTCGTCAGTAAAGACAACTTCATTCCATTCTGCCACCCACATTCTTCTTTCTTCGCACCATTGGCGACGGAGACGTCTGTGGTTCTGCGTCATGGGTAGACCAAGCAATGGACGTCTTGCGGAAAGACCCTCTGCTGTAAACGGCATCGAGTGGTACGTGCAGACACTGAATGATGCGTTAAAGACTCAATGTGATGTGACTGAGAGATCCGAAATTGCCACGCGCACAATTTGCCTGTCCTCCCGTGAAGTGGGGCACTGAGGTGGATGCGATCGACCACGTCGGTCTGTCATACCCTTCTTCATTCAACGGTCACATATCCGCATTACAGTTGTTTGGTTTCGTCCAACACGACTACCGATTTCCCTGAAAGATAATCCACAATCTCGGTAGGCCACTATCCTTCCTCTGTCGAACTCGGATACCTGATCAAAATGATCACTGTTTCTACGAGACATAACTGATCGTTTTTTGAAAAAACCAGAAGAAAAACACAATTGCCGATCTTGAAATCGTCGAAATCTCCAACCTTAAATAGCGCTTTGAGTTGGCGCCACAGGCGTGCGTGATGTGTGTCTGCGCTGAAATTCTAATCATTTGCATATCTCACCTTCACTAATGCATGTTGTATATTTCATGTTATTTGCGTGCTTCCTTCATGGTGTTGCATTTACGGTGGCCAGCAGTGTACTTGTTTTAAAAGGGGTCTTAAGGGTATTAATTTTGTCTCGAGAGCTGAAAATATAAGCAAATTTTCTGCTGGATATATTTATTTAAGGTTAAAATTAAATTAATCAAGTCTTTTACCAGTGCCGGTTTATCCATTGGGCGCTTGGGGTTGGCGCCCAGGACCTGGGGCCCAGAAAGGCCAGAATAAGCTGGACTTAACCAGATTTTTTGGTTATAAATTTTAATCCGCTATTGCCAAGGGGGACTGTAGATCTTCTGCGAGGCAGGTCCCGAAATGAGCTTAAATCGGCACTATCTTTTTCACATTTCTTATAAAGGAACAAGGCTTCACAAAAGTGTAAAATTTTTAAAATATAATCCTAATTTTAAAAATTAAAAGGGCATGAAAATAAGAAACATTTCTGTAAGAAATTTTAAGTAAGTTTTCCGTTGCGAATGATATTTTCTAAAATAGCAGTTTTAACTACTAGCAATATGTTGTTATAAAGTCAAATATATTCTTATTACACTTATATACATTGTTGCATTTTTATATAAATAGAATAACACACAAATAATGTTTTTAAAAAATAAAAAATTACATTTCTTAATTTTTTTTTTTAAAATTTAAACAACTTTTCAAATTTTTTTGAATAAAAAAGAAATATAACACTAAAACTACGAAGGGCTTAAGGAGTATGATGCATTTTATAATTCTGCCGCCTCGGTGGCGTGGTTGGTTTGTCGCTGGCCTTCTACACCCAAGGTTGCGGGTTCGACCCCGGCCTAAGTCGGTGGATTTTCTTGATGCAGAAAATCGACAGCGGCCATGTCGTATGATTATACGGCATGTGAAAGATCCTTAGAGTGTCTGTTTGGCTTGGATGCTCTCAGCAAAATTAAATCCTAGTACAATGTTCGCATCGTCAAGAGCTCAGGTGCCTCCCTCTGAGAAGGAAACTGGGCGTCAAAATTGCTTGCTGTAATTGGTATCGCCTAAATGGTGCAGCGCTAAAAAGTGGTACCAGCTCCTGGGGAATGTACTAGGTTTGCAAAGGTTTAAAATACCAATGCGCAGCTCCATGGAAAAATTTTTTTATAATTCTGTAAACTTTTATACATCAAAGGCAAATATTTTAGAAAATATCATGCTCAACGTAAGACTTACTCAATATTTCTCACAAAAATGTTTCTTATATTCATGTACTAATAAATTTTAAAATTATAACATGTTAAACATTTTACACTTTTTTTAAACCCCAATCCTTTATAACAAAAAATGTAAAAAGGAATCGAATTATTTAATTTTAATCTCAAAGAATTATATCTAGACCAAAATTATACATATATATATATATATATAGTATAATAAAATAATAAGCTAGGAAGTTGTATTACCTACAAGGCCAAAAAAAGAAAGAAATTGGATTTTAAGAAACATAACAATTGAAGATACAGAAAGAGTCTTTGGACTAAAATGGAGACCTATGATGATTTCTAAGGTTGTCACTGAATTAGGCCAGTAAATTAGGGTTAAACTGTTTTATGGTACCACCTTCCCCGTACAGCATAAATTTTCGACATAATAGAAAAAACAGAGCCATGTTGAAAAATTAGGCCTAGTTCTATCATACGTGGCTGAAACACCATACAGTAAAGTAAAATTAAGGTATCAATAGAAAACTATAAGTTTTCTCTTATAGAGAAAAATACTAAGAAAAAATTATACGGGAAAAACTAGGATAAAAACTTACATGAAAAAATACTAACCATAAGGATATAATCAAGTCAAAGCATTTTAGTCAGATATATATATTTATTCAGATTTCCAGACAAAGTTAACAGAAATGAGACCCCACGGTTTTTATTACGTAAGAATTCTTAGAATCAGTATATTGATCATATACATGATCTTTATGATCGATATACATGTTTGAAAACAAAAATCACTCTTTTTTTTCAAAGAATTTCTCAATGAACATAATTACAAATTTTGTTCCCTTAAATACATAATCACAATGTAAATTTATTGAAAATATTGAATTTACATTTGTAAATTTTAAGTAAACAATAAAGTAAAAATAGAAGAAAAAAATTATAGAGAAAATATGTAAAAGAATTACGCCCTTTCTTTATTATTTATACAATATTTTTTTAAAGGTTAGTTTGCCGTATTAGGCGTATAATCATTCAGAGATAAGATAGTGCAAAAATACATACATTTTTAGAAATTTAATTAAATAATTCTTTAGTATTAACGTGATGATCGCATGAAAAGTCTTAAAAATATTGCTATCATATATTTACATGAATCTTATAAATTTTCCAAACGATTTTGACTCAACTTTATCTCTCATGTTGCTTTATTAAAAGAGAATTTAAAACAGTTCTTTTTTTCCCTAAAAAAAAGTTTTCTAAACATGCTTTTCTATTTAAAATCTATTTTAATAAAACATTTTCTTTAAATCAAAGAATAAATTTCTTGTTTTATAACTAATTTTATTTTTTCTTCCGTTTAACAATTTTCCATTAAAGATCTTGCAAATGAATATGCGGTGGAAAATTCGAGTAATACGCATCAAGATCAAGGCTTAGTTTTAAATTCATATCTCAGACTTAAATCCAGATAATTCCTCTTGAGACAGCGAATTGATTCAATGCCTTAGTATAATATTCACTTGATATCTGTAAATACTCTTTCACTGCCATTGCACATTTAATTTACGAGTTTCCACCAGCCCGAAATCGATTCATAAGTTCACTGACTGTCTGGAAAACGGACATCGAGTTCAACGCTTCCATCAAAGTTGCCTACTGTCGACTATAAAATCAGCTCATAAAGTTTAGGGATCTAAACTGGATTTCCTTCAAGATATGGATTTAATACAATATGGAAATGTATTTTGGTAACATATCAATCTAAATTTGTCATACTTATTAGTCTATTCCATGAAAACAAATTGGTTCCCAAAACTTTCCCTCAGCGCAACGAAGATAATGTATTTTTAAGCAAAATTTCCTATAACTGGATTTCTATATAAAGACTTCAGGTGAAAGGAGGGATCAGTGAGATTGCATAAGGAGAAGTTAATTTTTTTGGAGGGTAATTAATTCTATTTTGTATTTCTTTTTAATGCAACAAGTCCCGATAGAATTAGTTATATCGTCAAGAGCCCATATCTCTCATAGGTAAATGCTCTCGGTGAGGAAGAACAACTAAATTTTTTTATTTGCATGCCTTTCATGTATAAAATGTATTCGAACTTTCCCCGACCTTCAAGTTATTCTTATGTTATAATTAGAAGTTACCAATTCACTTGGTTGGGTATTTTCTGATATTGGTAGAATATACATTCTTTTTTTAGGTTGTTCTTATCTAAGTTCTAGTACTAAACTTTCAATTGTTCATGTAAAATATTCTTACAGTCCTTGCCTCTTGATAGAAAAAGGACAAGACTTGAATTTCTAATGAATTCTTTCGATCATGTAGTAAGATAGTCCAATCTGGTTGTTGTTTCCTGCATTTTGTTCAATCCCAGAACGGAAATCTTTTCGTGTTAAGTGGTTTTTGTTTCGAGTTAAGAGAAAAAAATATTTGAAAATACACAGTAGTTTGTCTGAACCGTTGTATTATTTCGTGATAACCAATATTTCGCCTTAAGCGTTCTCGTTAAACGTATTTTACCGTATATATTCTAAATGAGGAGATGTAAGGTCCTTTTTAATGCAAAACCAAACCAGCAGAATGTGTCATAGGCGACTGAAATATATTTAAAATGCTACGGAAGTTGTTTATGCAGAATATGAAGAGCATTCAGGTAAAAAAACCCGTCATTCATGTCTTAAACTCTAAAGAATATTAAATGTTTACATAAGAGATAAATCAAAGTATACGAAGGACTTAACGGAGCGCATTGTTACACAAAATCAATTTAAAAGATTTATTGTGGGGTATCAAACAAGCCAGTAACAGCCTCCGGACAGGAGTGATCATTTCTGTCTAGTCGTCATGTTACTGGGCTTCGCATCCCAGCGTCGCGGGATCTAATCCAGCACATTATGTATTACTGATTAACTGCATAATGGCACAAGACTGGTAGTGAAAAATATTCTGCAATGGGAAATATTATCAGAAGATAAAAAGGTGAAATTCTATGTACAGTAGAACGTCGTTTATTCGAACGTTTGTTATCTGGAGCGTCAAAAATCCGAATACGTTTTCGAACAAAGCAATGGTCAACAGTTGTTTCGTGTGAGGCCAAAAGTGACGGTAAAACCCAAGGGGAGGGATATTTGGGGAATTTCAGCTGTGTGATTTGGTAAACATCTGCGTGGAGTATTAGGTCAGTTCATTTCCAAGTGAGGGGGTGTATACGTGCTCTTTTGTTGAGTTTTGTTGATGAAGAAACCTGGATGGCATGAGATACAAAAGACTGTGGATTTCAAATGGTGAATGATGATGAGATTGTGAATTCCATGCGAGAAGAATTGGACCCTGTCAACAATAAAATGGAGGAAGACGAGAGGACAACAGCAACGAAAGTAGCAAATGCTGACGCATTTCTGTGTTAGAGACAACTATGGAGTGGTACGAACAACAATCAGAGTGCTGTCCTACTCAACTACTGCTGCTGAAGAGAATCAGAGACCTTGCAGTGAAAAAACAAGGCTTACAATCGTACAGCGAAAAATAAGTAATTATTTTCCCCAATCAAGGTAAAATTGCAACTTGTTGCACCTATTTTGCCTTTTCTTCAAGCACGTTCCCGCATATGATGATTTTCAATAATCGTATAGTGTCCGGTTTCAAATACAGCATGGATCGCATTCGGTTTTCGGTTATCCGAACGATGTCCGGTCCCAATTGATTCGGATGAACGACGTTCTACTGTATACCAAAGACACTCGAGAGGACTTGGATATGCCGTTAATACTGAGAGAGAGAGAAACGTAATCCCTGTAAAATTGGTATTCGCAATAACCATTAATAAATCATAGGGTAGAGTTTTGAAAATGTCGGTTTATGTGTAACATCGAAGGAAACAATATTTACTAATTGACAACTTAATGTGTCTCTGTCAAGGATCAGAAGCAAAAACAGAATAAAAATTCAGCGCAACTTAGAGGAAAAGATGACTAGGAACATTGTTTTTGAAAAGGCACTAAATTGAAATACAAATTGTGGAGATGAAAACTTAAAACTCATTTTTTCCAGCTTACAATATATTGAAAAAGAAAACAAAACTACACAATATATTTAAATTACAATTTTATAATTTGAGCAATGAGTTTGAACAATTGTATAATTTCTACAATGGGGGTTGGTCCGCCTTCTGGCGAGTAACCTGCGGTAGCCTAGTGGTCAAGGTAACGGACTCGTGGCCGGCGTGTCATGAGTTCGAGCCTAGACCCACTGTGTGGGGGGACAATACACATTAAATCTGTCAATGCTCAAACGCCCTCCCGCTGGTGTGGAAGTTAGGAGAAGGAAATGATAGCTCAGGTGTCGTCCTCGTCATTTGACCATGGTTCAAAATGACGATGACCATCGCTAAAAGCACTTGAGTAGCTGAATAGCGCGACGTTAATAGTAAATCACTCGCCCACAATTAGGCGGACAGGGGCACCCCTCCCCAGCTACTTTAAAAAATAATTATTCTAATAATTATTTACCGTTAAAATTAATTTCTTGTTCAAAAAAAAAGTTTAAATACGTTTGTTCTTTCGTTTTCACGTTTGTAATTTTAAAAATTGTTTCTTTGCGGCGCAGGACAGAGAATTCAAGCCGCCCATCCGGTATAGTGGTTAGAGGCGCTGACTGCTGTGCCGAAGGGCCTGGGTTCGAATCCCGGAAAAGGCAGGGATGTTTGTATTGTAATCCTTTATATGATTTTAAATTCCTTCTTCCTTTGTGATGTGTGTGCTTCCTGCTTACTTCTGTAAAGCCCCCGTGTGATACTTGTGGTGCACAGGGATTTATACATGTTCTCAATTTTAAAAAAATAAAAAGCACTTTTAAAAAGTGGCCGCGGTAGCCAAGTGTTCTATGCATCGGATCGTGGCTAGCGTGTCATGAGTTCGATCCCAGTACTACTGAAGACCCACCGTGTAGGGGAGCGATGCACGTTAAATCTGTCGAGAGCTCAAACGTCCTCCCGTTGGTGTGGTAGTTAGGAGAGGGGGTGCCAGCTCAGGTGTCGTCCGCGTCTCTTGACCATGGTTCAAAATTACGCGGACCGTCCCCAAAAGCCCTCGTGTAGCTGAACAGTGGGACGTTGATATTCACTTACTCAGAGAATTCAAAATATATTTTTAGAAGACTTTGTTCCTCAGATTTTTATAGAAGTTAAAACCGAATACACACACACAGAAAACAGTATTCTGCATATTAAATATTTTAAATTTTTTTCTGAATATTTTGCTTTCATTTGCTAAAATATTGCAGGATATGTTTTTTTTTCCAATTCGAATGCAACAAAAAAATCAGACGATTGTTTTATGGTATATAAATACACCATTTATATATAGTTCCTTATTATTGATTTTGATACAGAAGTCTAAATATACATTTCAAACATCTCAGACTTGGATTTTACAGAAAGCTAATTTACCTTCTGACATTTAAAAAGTATTTTCTTATTTTTAGCAAGTGTTCTTTAACCTTTTCGTAAATGACAATTCTCACTAAGGAGTTGAGGTGATATTTAGGGGACGAAAAGTCTTTATATGTAAATAACATATTACAAAAAGCTACATTTTCTACTATTATTTATATATGTTATATCGAGTTAAATGTGTGTGTGTGTGCATTTATTAAAATATTTTTACAACATTTTCACGAATTTCGTTCATCAAAGATCTACAGATTATAAAGCTATCTGATTAATCTGACTTTTTGCAAAGTTATAAAAGCTGTTCTCCTGTTATCCATTGTTTTCTGCCCCAAAACTCAAACTTCTTAAAGTATCCGACTACCCAAAAACTGTGAATTTTGCCAAAAACTGACAAATGTTTTTATGATTTTATTTTATGAGCCATCTTATTAGCTTTATAAAAATACCAAGTTTATCATTTTCCGTTTACTAGAACAAAAACTACAAGTGTTTTAGTAAAAGCAGATGCTATTACTTGAAGCAAAATGTCATACTTTAAAACGCGTTTTACTCGAAATGTTATTTTTTGAAAATAATCAAACGGGGTCAGCGATTACTAAAAAAGTTTTGAACATAATTAACTGAAATTTTTTCTGTAAGTTCTGTATAATAGTAGAATTGTTTTAACCTTCAGATTTATCAATCACTGTTTTATTACAAATTTTACAGTCTCTTATATGAATATAATCACTGTTTTTTTAAGCATTTTCATATAGTAACCGAGATAAAGTGCTCTAGTTTTTGTAAAAAGGACAATATCTCTTATCCTGAAGGTCATTTCAAAATTGAATAATATAGCAACACATTAGATTGAAAAAATTGAAAATTTGTTCATAAACCTTTGGTGCAGAATGGGCCGCGTTTATGCTATTTTTTGTCAATTTTTACCTATTTTTTCCCATTTTAGTAATAATAATTTCTTTTTCTCTTCTTAATTTTAGCACATTTTTCTTAAAATGCACTAAACAAATCTAAAAATAACAAACAAAAAAAAATCCTCATATCTCCTGTTTTTAAAAAAAAAGTTGTCGCAACCAGTCGGATACCTTAAATGCCCCTTACATTTATAGGTGATATGCTATGAATGAACTCAAAATAACCTAAGAAAAAAAGAATGAAGAAATTTTTTAAAAAATATTTTTGAAGCCTTAATGTTCTAAATTTTTTATCAAGCATTTAAAACAAATGCGGGGGGGGGGGGTACTCCCTATCCGCCTGACGGTGGACCAACCCCTATTGTACAAATTATACAACTGTTCAACTCATACTCATTGCTGTAATTTACATGTATTATGTGGTTCTAATTTTTTTCAATACATTGTAAGCACGAAAAAAAAAAAATTTCATGTTTTCATCTCCGCATTTTAATTTGAATTTCAACTTAGTGCCTCTTCAAACACAATGTTCCTTATCACCTATTCTTCTTAATTGCATTGAAATTTTTTCCCGCTTTGCTTCTGCACCTTGACAGAGCCACATACAATTGTTTATGAGTAAATATTGTTCCCTTCGATGTTACACATAAACCGCCTGTTTCAAAATTCTGCCCCTGTTTCATGATAAAAATTGTAACATTCGCAAGAAATACCGTTGCTTACATTTTTATGGCATTTTAATGGAAACAACGAAATATTGGCAATACAGCCAAAGTATTCTTTTTGGCTATTTGGTGACTATGGATGCTTCTGGAAATTACAGGAGAAATCTATAACATCCCGATCTATGACGTAAGTAGATTTTTTGAGAAAGCGCTGGAAGAGGTAGGGAAAATTGTTCTCGGCACTCCTCTTCAGTTAAGGTATCCGACTACCTTAAAATTGTGAATTTTGCCAAAAAATTGACGAATTTTTTAATGATTTTATTTTTAGACCATTTATTAGCTTTATAAAATACCAAGTTTATTATTTTCCGTTCACTAGAACAAAAACTACAAGTGTTTTAGTAAAAGCAAATGTCTTTACTTTCAGCAAGATATGTCCTACTTTAAAATGCGTTTTACCCGAAATGTGTTTTTTTTTAAATGCTCAAACGGAAAAGCGATTGCTAAATATGTTTTGAAAATAATGAACTGAAATTTTTTGTGTGTGTTTTGTATAATAATAGAAGTGTTTTAACCTTCAGATCTATCAATCACTGTTTTATTACAAAATTTACATTCCCTTATGTGAATATAATCACTGTTTTTTAAGCAATTTCATGCAATAACTAAGATAAAGTGCTCTAGTTTTTATAAAAATTAAAATATCTCTTATCCTGAAGGTCATTTAAAAAATGAATAATATAGCAACACACCAGAATTGAAAATTGGTTTATAAACTTTTGGTACAGAATGAACCCCGTTTATGTTATTTTTTGCAAATGTTTACCCCCCCCCGCCCCATTTTAGCAATAATAATTTCTTTTTCTCTTCTTAATTTTAGCATATTTTTTTTAAAAAAATGTACTAAACAAATCTAAAGCCACAAAAAAAAAATCCCCATAACTTCATTTTTAAAAAACAAAAAGTTGTGGTGGAAGTAGTCGGATACCTTAAATTCAACTTTGTGCGGCCCATTTTAATTAACTGTACCTTATGTACGAAAGCCCAGTGGTGGAGTGGTTAGTGCATCGCGTTTCCATACCACAGATCCGAGGTTCAAACCACGGGCTGGGCAAGTTTGACTCAGCCTTTCATCCCTTTAGTGGGTCAATAAAATGAGCCACAAGCTTAACACAGGGATTTTCGCGTACGACTGACCACCTGACCGGAATATCTGCTCATGCACCTTAAGGCCCAAGGTCGCGTATACTGAGTTGGGCACAGTAGACCTTGGCCCTCATGGGTTGTTGCACCACTGATTTAATTTATACCTTATGCATAAAGAATTTTTTTTATATAGGTATTCCAACTTTTTCTGTCAAAAATTCACTTTAAAAAAATGTGCTTTATTATTTTTAATTACGTAATAATATTTAATTTCTATAAAAATGGTCAAATGCTTTGAATAAAAAAGGTATAAAAATAAAATAGAAGATGACCAAATGACACAGAAAAACTTTTAATTTACTTTAGAACAGGAATATTAATGCTATTACGTATATCTGTATACATCACTAAATTCCAACAATTTTTGCTTTCTTTTTCCTTATTCAAACAACACAGGAGATAACAGGGAGAAGACATCAAATCGATTTTTTCATACATTATCTTCAAATGATAAAACGAAAAATTCTGACAAGATATATAAAACTAATCAATAAAGATTGAAACTTGTCTAGACTGATCTCATTCTAGTTCTATTTGTTGCCAAAACATTCTTAAAAGTTTTATCTCTTTTGATAGCAAAAAGAATAACCATATTCTTTTATTTGTTTTTGTAAAGGAAAGTGAACTATTCTTTTTCTTATTTTCTCTGGTTACTATCTTTCTTTTTTCTCATACTGTTTTTCTGTTTTCCTTTTTTACTACAATACAAAAAATGTAAAAGATACAGAGTTATATTATTAGTTGTATATAAATTTATAAACTTTGCTTTGATATCTTACAATTGTGTTGGGTCAATAATATTATATGATTATTACTTATATATTAAATGTATATGTTTTCCTTGTGTATTTTCAAACTTATTTTTGATATGCACCTTTTTTTTAGCTGTAGTATTTAGTAAAGAGCACACATATCTTGTCAAATGCATTTATTATTTGGAGAAAAAAATTTTTTTTTGCATTTTATAAAAATTATTAACTAAGCATTATTAAATGTTAATAGTTTTTATTGTAATGTTCTCCCTAAAGAGTGAAGTTATAGTTTATATGAAAGGGAGTTTGAATATAAAATAAAATTTTGAAAAAGATTTTTATTCAAAATAATTTCTGTATTTTTTTTTATTTTTCACATTTTTATATAAACAAAAGTTTAATGAACATCTGGATAACTAGACACACGCGCAGAGATCCAAATGAAATTCTACGTTTTATCAAGAACTATGTATATATATAATAAAAAATCGTTTGGCAAAAATATTCATTAATGATTTAAATTGCTTTATATTAAAAATAAAACAGTATTTCTTAAGACATTGTTTTAAAAACTGTCATTTTGTCCTTTTCAAATAACAAAACAGATGCATATACGTATATTTCAATAAATTTATTGCAAAGTTTTTAAATCCAACTTGACAAACTAAAATTTTGAGATTTGATTTGATCAATTCAATTTTAGAGTAACTATATATGTTTTATTTGTCTCTTGAAAAAAAAAAAGAAATTATAAGCCCTTTCAATATCTCTGAGTTTAATTCCAAAGTTCATGCAGCATAATGCGTGCCATTTCGAAGATGGTAACATCTTTGATCAGTCTATTTCTTGAAAGATGATGGCATTTATAACCAACTATCAAGTTTTCTTTTCTTTATCTTTTTTTTTAATTTTGGGAAATAATGTTACTTTTGAAGATAAAAATAAGGAAATTGACATATTTTCCACATTTTTACTACATTCATTCAATGTTTTACGTACCCCGATTACATTGTACAATGAGAAAACGGAACAGTAGATCAGTATTTGAGAACCGTTTCCTCGTGAAATTTTTTTTCAAATGTTAACCCGATTATAACATGAAACTGAAGGACTAAAATATTTTTTCGTGTTATATATAATGGATGTTGCAAAAAAAAAAAAAAAAAAAAACCACATGTCAACAAGTTTTTACAGTTTATTTTATTTACATAGATATCTTTATATGCTTATATTTAATAAAAATCATTGTACCAAAAATATTCACAAGAGTTTAAAGAAATTTAATACAAAATTTTCAAATTTTTTAAAAAACAAAACATTTATCGAGTTTTTGGAAAATAATCTGATATTTTTGTTTGCATTGTATTTTTAGCAACAAATAATTCAATATCGTCCATTTTATTATTCATTTCATCTTTAAAATGTGCGTCTAAATAATTGCGCATACTTTTCACTACTTAGAAATACGCCTGCTTTTCATAATTAGCTTTTACTTTTCATACTTTTCACTACTTTATTTAGAAATGTAGAAAATCATAAAGATTTTCCACTTTTCGGATGATTTGAGAACAGGAGCTGCATTATTCATTTCATTTCCATCGTCGGAATCTGCATCAACGATATCTTTTAGCTATGAACAAACTCCAAAATGTCTTTGTCTGCCCTAATTGGAACTGTACATGCATTATCATCATCTACTACAATGATTTTTTCCAATGATACAATAGGACAATGCAATCCGGCTGGTGTTTTCCGTATATTGTTCATTCCCGGAATTGAAATCGTTTCATCTTAAGCGATTTTCGTTTCGTGTAAAGAGAAAAAAAATGCATGAAAAAAACTTAGATTGTCGAGATTGTTGTATTATTTCGTGTTAACCAATATTTTTTCTTAAGCGTTTTCACCTTAAACGTATTTTACTTTAAAAAGAAATATGAAAAAGTTTTTGCAGATTTCTACATTTATAAGCCAATTAATTAATACAATGAACTAATTGAAATATGCGTCAATTTACAACTGGTAAAACCTGTAAAATCTTTATAAAGGTTTTTCTTCCAACATTTTTTTTTATTACTTCTAAAAAAAGAATGAAAAAAATTAACAAAAATATCTACTTTGCTTACAGAAAGGGGGGGGGGGAGCTAAGAACTGTTTGATGTTAAAATATTTACTGTATGTAAATGTACAAATTCATCTTTCTCCAGTTTAAATATTTAATCATAAATTATTGAAGTACGCATTTTAAGATATATATATCCACTGTGTTTCTTAGAGACTTGAGCATTTTATATTTTTAATTCAAAAGTTTTTATTTGATTATTAAAAATGTTTATTGAACATAATGATGTATAAACATTTTAACATAAATTATTAACTTTATATAATATTTCACGGAATTTACACTGTACTCTCATAAGAATATTGCTGCTCAGAGAATAACTTTCGCAATTTCAATCATTGTTAGGTAAAATTCATAATCATATGTATTCCTCGAAAGAAAATAAATTACAATGTAATTGGACTAATTAATTCGCTTGATTATTGTAATTATTTCTAGGAAGTATTCCTTCAGTATTGATGCCATTATGTTTCACATATGTGATTCATCATATTTATTTATCATTAATATCTGTAAGAAAATAAATAATATAATATAAATATTTGTAAGAAAAATTCAAAATTCACACAAAATTCTTGAAAGTTTCTGTATTAAAATAGCTTAAAATATCGCTCTCCTATTTTTTATTGAATGATATAAACATTGAATGAGAGAGATATATATAAAATTTTCAGCTCTATAGTTTTTCAAATGTTTTCTTAAACACCAAACGATATTTATTTATTTATTTCTGTTTTAAAAACCTAAGTAAATCAGTAATAATATGATAAAAATATGAATTATTAAGTACATTTACGAAAAAAAGAATGAACTAAACTTTAGCAGGTATAGATTAAAATCGTAATAAAACCCTTTAATTCAAAATTGCATATAATAAATAGTCTCCAATAATCAACGAAATATTAAAATCAAATTTATATGATAAAGAATTTTAGTCTTAAGAGTCTTTATCAGTTTATAATTTTCAATAATCAATTCACATTTCGTGCAGTGTTTGGAAATCTTAGAAATGTTCTGGATTGTTTGTGTGGAATGGGTTGATTCGAATTGATTTGATTAAAATGAAATTTGAAACATTGGATTTTCAATTCATTCTATGTTTAAATAAGCAATAATAGAGTTAATATAATGAGAAAAATTTGTTTTAGATATTAGTTAACTGTGTCTGTTAATAAATGCTATTTCTTGTATGAAATTTCTTCATATGTGTATCTCGTGTAGCTGAATAGTGCGACGTTAATATTCACTCACTCACTCTGCAGATGTGTGTTTTCCAAGCGGATTCTTCACGAGAAGGTCCTAGCACTAGTATAAGATTTTAAATATGAAGAAGAAGGTATTTTTCTCTCAATGCTGACAGCTAAACTGATTTTAAAAAATTGTTAAAACTCAAGTTTATGAGAAAGTTTAATATATTTATTATATAAAGATCAATTGAGATTCTTTTTGGGAAGTTTTATGAAATTCTTTTTGAATGCAACAAAAAAAGTTCACTTCTCCACCCAGTTTTAACTTTTCTTGAAAAGTCAGTGTTAATAAAGCAATAGTTCTTTCAGCAAAATTTAAATCAATTGCAAAATTTCTTACTCCTTATAAGTGATTTTCATTTTCGAAATGATATACAGCTCTATCACGGCTTAGCCCACGCAATGTATCAAAGATCTGTCATACAAGTTTCAGGGTTTTGTTTGGCAACATTTATTTACAAAATCGTGGTGTGGTTTGCGTTTATATTAATAAAATTTTAAACACACACAGAAGTTAAATTTTAAGTTAATATTTGCTTCCGTGTTACGAAATTCTTTTTGATTTTGAAATCAAAAGGTAATTTCTCATGAATGGTTAATCTAATTACTATAGTACTACTGTTGACATCAACGTGAACCATGACGATTTCGTCATCGTTTTAAATGGAGACTTCAGTTTTGGTGTCAGAACTTCATTGAAGAAACGAATGTCATCATCTGAAAATTATGCTAGAACTTCCATCATCCTAAAATATAATTTCAAAAGAAGCTTTTTATAGGATTTCTTATTTTGGAGATTTTTTTAGCAGGTAATGTGTGACTAAGGCGATATGTCAAATTTGAATTACGCAATCATGTTGGTGTGTATTTTTAAAAACATTTAATCTCTTAACTTGTTGTTTATACTTTTCCAAATTTTAAATGCTTAAGAAATGCAAAATTTTGTTCAACCTTAGGAGTTTGAGAAATGATTTGCTATCGATTTTATGAAAATTTAATAACATCAATATCTTACTCACTATTTTAACTCGGCGAATTGAATATGTCGGTTTTTATGAAAACTATGAACTGTTCTAATTAAATTTTAATCCTCCTTTGGTTCTAATTCTGTTCTCTTAATTAGAATTAGTGATTGAGCCTATATATGATTGACCAAAAAGCTAAATGTAACTTATAAATATTATTTAAAAATTAAAAGTATATTTATGATTTTTGTTATTATCACATATATATTAAAGAATAACATTTTTTAAGGGTTTTTTTTAATTATGCTATAATACTGAGCTTATATATTCAGTGAATAAATGAATACTTAATATTTTTTTCTGATTTAAATGCTGGAAAACATTTAAGATAAGTAATTTTTCATGAGCAAATTTAATCCTTGTAGCATTTAATTCATCTGCTCAATCATATGAACAAGTATCAACATTAATGAAAAATACAAAGCATTTCCTCAAAGAATGGGGGGAAATTTGTATAGTTAATTATTATTATTAAAAATATGTACGCTATCTTTAAAATAGGTTAAAGATAATTTAATGATAAGGGGATAACATTTTGTAAGAGGATTTTTTATATCTTTGAAAAACTGAGCTCAGGTACCTTGTGAACAAATTAATATGTATTGTTTATCCCTTTTCTCAATGTAGTAAATAATTCAGTTAGGTAATTTTTCCTGAGAAAATTAAAAGTTTGTATTAAATTTCAAACTCAGATTAATAGACTGGCAAAAATAAATGTAATTTTTTTTCTGTATCAAAATAAAGGATAAAAATCGAAGTACAGTGTTAAGTTTAATGCTTTGTAGGATATATTGCATCATTTGGTACATGAAAGGTATGGTAGTTTGATCAATCTGAAGTAGCACTCGAAACTTAGTGATTTCTGCTAAGTTCATTAAAATTTTGAAGTGATATATAAAAGTATGGAAACTGTCATTGAAGAAAAGAAAGTAATCACCTATACATTAATAAATGCTGGTGTATTATACTGTTGACCAATTCTTCAAATGAAAAGTCATCACCAAATGCCTCAATATGCAGCCAATACAGACACAATCTTGTTTGTGTTTGTGATGACAGCATTTGGCAACTAATTTTTTTTAATGTTTTTTTTTTTTGTTGCAAAATTGACTGGTGATATACTTGGGCACCTATTAAAATAATCGAAATAAATTACTGACACATATTAGTGAAATATTGAATAAACTGTAGTAAAAGGATTTTCAACTTTCTTGTAGTGTGATAAGATTAAATCCTATTATATTACATCTCTTAGCAATTTTAAAATTGTGCCAGGATGGCGCCAAAGTGGGATTTTCAAATTTTAGCACGAAACTAGATGGTATCGCATATGAAAATTGGTGACAGTACTGTTGCTGATGTAAAGAAAAATATGAATGCCACCCATCTGGTATAGTGGTTAGGAATGCTGACTGCTGTGCTGTAGAGCCTGCGTTCAAATCCCAGAGAATGTGTGGATGCTTGTAAATGTATAGTGCCTGTGTGGCATAGGGGTATTCTAAATAACCATCGAGCCGCAAGTCCTTTCGTGAGGTTGGTAGAAGGGTAAGAGAGGTGGGATTCCCCTGACCTCCTCCAGGGTAGTTCTTTCTCAAAATTAGGGTGGAACCAAGTGAAATCATACTATCACCTGTATGGTGCTCATTGCTACAACTAACGACAGGCGTGCATCTATTCCTTTGAATTTCATGGATCTTGATCTGACACCATTAGACAGGTGGCATTAGCAACAACACAACACTAAAATGACAAAGTTAAAAGTCAAATTTTGCAAAAAATACAACGAAAGAACAAAAGGATATGAAAATGAAATTCACTGACTTTATTAAGAAATCTTGCAGACTCTTTCTTGAAATTGTTGAACAATTTCAGATAAATTAAAAGGGAAAAAAAGGAATTTTACTCTCTCACTTTACCAAACTATCCGTAGAATTCTCCATTGGATTTGCAAAAAACCTAGGACAGTAGGACAGCCAGAAACAAAACTAATCCAAAAAGAAATATTTGCTTTTGCGAAGGGAACTTTTGATATGGCATTTTAGTCAAATCTATTGTTTTTGTAGTGAAATTAATTTCAACTTAATTTGTTGCAGTGGGAGATTTAATTTGTGGAGAACTGGTCTATTGAAAAATAATTTTTCAAGCAACAGCAAAATATGGTAAAAGTGTGATGTTGGATAGGGACTGCGTATTCAGGTACATGTGTTAGCTAAATTGAGTTCTTTGATGCTCAATGTTCAAACTGAAAATCTTTAAACGTAATCTTGAATAAAGTGCCTGTAAACTTCATCCTTTTCTATGCAACAACTTCTACTTACAACAAAATTATTATCCCAAATATCTAGCATGCCTTATCAATCGTTTGCTTTGTCAAATGTGACAAATTTTCATACAACCAGCTCAATATTCTCTGATTTAAATCCTATAAAAAATTTACAAAAAAAAACTCAACAACAGAATTAGAAAATACAATTTACAGTGAATTTGGACTATTGAAAAGGCTTCTCCTAGAAGAATGAAATAAAATTTATTCTCAAGCAAAAAGCGAATTTCATTCAAAATAGACTGAAAGCTGTTATTAGATACAGATGTTTCACCACAAAGCTTTGACTATATTTTATTCTGATATTTTAATCACAGTGTTTTCACTTTTGTCCTTTATTTTAATAAGTTGAAAAGCTCTATTTTTGTAGCCTTTATTAACTTAAATTTAAAATTTTGCTCTTATTTTATATTGATTTTAGAAATATGTAAGTATTTGGTTTTGATAATAATAATGAATTATAGAATTTTTTTCTCTCATTTTTTTAGAATGGGTAAAGTGAATCTCTATGTATGTCCATCATTATATACTTTTAATATTTTAGTGTAACTGAAATCGCAGTTATAATAATTTGTTTAAATTATGGAATATATCATAATGCATCATTGTGCCATAATCATTTGTTTACTCCTCCCCCCTCCCTTTTTTTAATGAGGAGATAAATGTGCTTAGTAAATCAAATCATGTATATAATTAGAATTTTCATGAATTAAAAATAGATTGGATTTTGGCGATGAAAAAACAGTACCTGCTATGTGCACTTTTTGGGAATGTCAACATTATGACTATTATTATTTGTTTACTAACCAAATTTTCATATAAAAAGACTGCTATGCAGCTCTAAACATTATACGGTGAACTGTGGTTGCATGAAAAAATATACTATGTGCATCAACCAGAATATTGTCAAATAAAAATATCTCAAAGTTATACTTTTTGCTCAAAGCAGTTATTGGTTTGACAACAACAATTTGTTCTTTCATTGAAATTAACTATAAAAACTTAAATGAAATAATTTGAAAAAAATTATATTTAATATCATTAAAATAATTTATTGTTGATAGACGAATAATAGTTCAGTTCTTGAAAAGGTTGCCCTTTAAAGAGTTAGCTTTCATCCATGGATAACATTAAGTCTTTAATGAGTATAAATATGTTGATTTGCTGGTACTTAAAAGCTCTCGCAGTTTAATACATAATCTCGATTTTTTTTTCAGAACATTTGTCCAAATGTATTACTAGAGTGAGCTTAACTAGTTTGAATTTGTTTTTATCTTTACATCCATTTTGAAAATGAAATTTTATATTTTCCAATTCTTTATACAGATACTTTAAATAGCAGTTTGAAAAGTAATTTCTGAGAGAATATGGCTACTATTATTTTGAATGACAATGTATAAAAAAAAGAGATGCAGGTTATCTTTGTACTTTGGGATATTAAGTACCAAGCCACGTTTCATTCCCATGCTCTTTACACCAGAATATAATGCATGGAAATTGTTATGTTTTCAATTTAAAAAGCATTGAAATCTCTCTCCTTTACAAATTTTTTGAAGAAATTGGAATTATAACCAAAAAAATCATGATGTAACCAAAATATTTGTGTGATGAAAAATTATTTATTGATCTCATTTTAGTTTTCTGACAGTGTTAATATTTATTATTTTTTATTTACCATCAGGAAAAAAAGAATAATTTTATTATTTTTTTTAGGTCTTAGATTTGTTTCAATAGGGTTTGTCGGGTTTTAGGAAGAACATGGTAAGGCTCAATTTCTTCGTTACATTAAGGCATATTTATTAAAGATTATATATTATTGCTTTTACATGCCTGTTTTATGTATAACATATTTTTAATCCAAAATCTCTGAAATCAGTGTATGTGGAGGGGAGGGAGGTATTAACATTATTGATTTTTTATGTATTAAATTGGAAAATTATTTTCTAAGTTTTTTTTTTTTGTTAGAATTATACTTTTTGATTCATTAGGTTTTTATTATATATTTTACATTTTGATAAATTGGGTAAGGTAAGAAATTGGATATTTAGATTTGAAAATCATCCTTTAAATTTTAATAATTCTAACATAAATCAAAAAGGGAGATATTTTTATCATTAGAATGCAATATTTTTTCTTTTGATACACAATTAAAGTAATTATTTTCAATTTTATTAGTATCCTTGTTTTAAGTTTTCATTTTAATTTCCATGTAAATTAGTGAAATTTTTTTTTATCAGTGTATGCAGTAGTTCTTTTATTTTAAGGGTTTTATACTGATATTATACATGTATTAATGATATTTATAGAGTTTCGAGAGTAAGGACACTTTAGACATGTCTACAAAGAGGCAAGAATTGTCTTTGTCTTTGACTCCTTCGACACCATTTAAAAGCATGTTCATTGGTAAGTTTACAAATATTTAAACATTTATGTGTTCAAGAAAAAAATGGTTATCTATATATATATTTGAAATTTAATGCTTTAAAGTACCTCTTCAAACTCTTCTTAAATTTATTTCATTTTGATTTACTCAAATTTATCAGATAATAGTCAATAAGAGACAAAATTATTTCTATGGGCAAAATTCATGATTGTCACATGATAAATGCAATCATGTGTTCTCCATTGAATTCAAAATTGACATTGTTGTAAAATTAATTTCAAATCTGATAATTTGGTAAAAGTGTTCAAATATAAAAAATTTTCAAAACTGTTTTTAAAACTAAACAATTTTTATATTATACATATATTTTGAAATAATGTACATTATTTGTTTACCTATTTGCTGTATTATTGTTGACAAAGATGTAGTTTTAAAGAAAACTTCTTTAAAAAGCAAACGTTGGCAACAGCATAGCGCATGAACACATTGGCTGGTAACACACGATTCTATTTATCATGTGACTATGACATCACATTTATATGATCCAACTTGCTGGAAACAGGTGATTGCATTATCATGTAATTATGCTATTGCATACATTTAGCCCATTGACAACCTGTTAATCATTTAGATTGTGGTACACAATGTTAATTTATCCTTATTTTTGAAAAAATTTGTAAAATATCTGGAACTTTTTATTTATTTATTTTTTTAAATCAAGAATATTTAATTTTATGCATTATGCTATTAATGTTTGTAACTACATAATATATTTTCTTTGATTATTAATTTGTGTAGCAGTCAGGATTTGTGTGTGTGGTAACATTTACGTAGATTTTAAATGAAAAATAAATTAATCTATAGTATTTAAGAAATCAAGTCCAGTTGACAGCGAGTTGAAAGATATGGACTGTGCTTTTTAATTGTATTTTATTTTTTTGTTTTATTATTAGCACATACAGAAAGATATTTAACATCCTATCATCTGTACAAAGTGATTTTTCCCCCTTTAAAATTCAAATTAACCATATTGCATAAATTACACATGTCAAATCTATAGGTAACAATGTGTTATTTAAGAAAAACATGAATTGCATAAAAAAAATTTGATGTATATGAAATTTTTTTTTCATAGAATGTAATTTTCAATAAGAGAATGAAAATCATTTACTATTAAAAAATTATTTATATATGATGACTAATATTTTTAAAAATTGAAATAGCTTTTCCGTAAAAATTTTGCTATACAGCTATGCATATTTTTAAAAAAATCGAGGAAAAGTAAGATTTAACTTAAGAAAAAATATGATTTTCGTTGTTTGTCCCTGTATGATTTAATGTATATACTCTTAATTCTTCAAAATAATTATCTAAATAAATCAGTTAATTAAACTTATTTCTGCATGTTAACTAATTTGTTCAAGTTTTGAGAGGGATCAATTGAAAAATGAACCTTTATCATACTTAAGATTCTGTATTATTACTATTAATGTAAAAATACTGTGTTCAACACCAATATTGATTCTTGGAACATTTTTATGATATCTTATTGGTTATTTTATTCTTTTACTTTTTCTGCCAGAGATATTGATATTAAGTAGAATTTTGTATTAGGTTAGGAATTTTGTATTAGTTTATGGTGTGGTATTTAATTTATTAGGTAAGCATAATTTTTATTTTTGAACAAATACCAACCATATTACAAAGTAAAATGTTACATGAATCAAACCGATTAGATTATGGCAAGAATGCAGTACTTAAAAATTTATCTGAAGACTTTAGAAGACTATAGGAAATATACAGATTCATTCATACATTATATAACTAATTGCAGTATAATTTAGTTCAATTTTCAATTAAGGCTGTTTTTGCCAAATTTAAGACCATGAACTAAATGTGGAACACATTTTCAAGTAAGAAAATGTCTCTGTTTTCATAAAAATTTCCAACATGGTTAATCCATACATTTGCTTACAATATAGTGTTTTTAAAATTTCAAAATATTCCATAAATAATTATTTTTTTATTTTAATATGTAAAGGGATAGTTCATTTAACATTGTGATATAGTAGAGAATTGCAAAACACATTTTACATAAGAAAAATGGAATAATTTGGATTAAAAGGAGGAAATAGATAAAATATGCTGCTTTCTATAGGATAGCAAAGCTAAAATCTAATTTTAATGTTTCTATTCTCTTATATCTAAATTTTTTTCAAATTTGGATCCTATTCTTTAACATTGAGTGAAGACAGCCTTAAATGCTTGTATTAATCTGTCCTAAATATTTATATCCTTACAATTTGAGAATATCTCTTGATTTCTTTTTAATATCTTAATCAAAATTTAAATAAATAAATTTTTGTTCTTAAATTTTATTTTTTGTTTTAATTATTTATTTTTCATTCTCTTGTATATTTTTCATAGTAATACTCTATAACCAAGAAATCGTCTTCTGGTACAGATTGGTTAGATAATTCAAAACTCTATAAAGCATGTTTTCTGTAGCTTTTTGCCATAATGAAATTTTTAGTTTTGTATATATCTTTCTTGCAAAAATTATTATAAATTATTTCAAAATTTCAGGTGAAAGATGATAGCCAAAGAGTTCTTCGATTTTTTTTTTATAATCAGTTACAGAAATTTGTACAAACTTAACAGTTATGTTATAAAATACTTACTAATTATGTAAGGTTAATTATTACTGAAATTCATTTAGGTTAGTCATCCACTAGAAAGAGTTAATTGCAGAAAGTGGAATAGTGCAATTTATGAAACAATGACTTCTGACTTAATTATAAATTGGAAGGTCAGATATTAAATTACAGAGGAAATTTTTTATAAGTTTTGAAAAAAGTGAAAAATTTAAAATACCTTGGGAAAAAAACCTTAATGTAAAAAATACATAAATTCAGCAATACTTGATGATCTTCCTAAATACATGCAAATTGTTAGACTGTTCTATGAAATATATTATGATTTAAAGTTTGGAAATTATATATATATATAACATTTTTTGATTAATTCCTTAAGTAAAAAAATTGCTCTCTCATATTTATCAATACAAATTAACTTCAGTTATCTCCAATAACAGAAGCTGGGGCATTTTGATCGGTAGGTTTCAAGTTTAATTTATTTTTACTGGCCCTGTTACTTTTCTGTGGAATAATAGGGCTAAAAACAACTAAACGTTAAACCTTATTCTGTAAAACTTATTAAAGTGATGTTCCTACACAGATATCCATCATTTTCCTGTTATTTACAATGAGGTCTAAATATTAAGTTGAGAGTAGTTAATTATATATATATATAGCTCTATAAAGTAGGAAGTTTACTTTTTGAATCATGCATTGTTAAGTATTATACTAAATTTACACTCTCGCTTCTTCATATAGACTAATATTATTTTAAATCCACATTTTTAAACCTAGGAATTTTATTATTTTACTAATTCTTAATATATTTCTATATCAGACTCAGGGTTGTATTTATTGAAAGGATTTCTAAGCTAATGTATTAACAATTATCTTACTAAAACAATGCTAAAGGTGTTCAAAAGTGGTGTTGTCACAAGTATGGTTTTAGCGAGAGCTTTTGTTATATTAACCACTTGCGCTGACAAAAAATTCACTGAAGCGTGTACCAGAATGGACGTTTCTGTTTCTATAACAATTATATGTGACTTGCATACCACGTTGTGGGCGATTCTGTGACAAAAGTATTACGACGTGCGTGGCACGTCTTTCAATTTCTTGTAAAAGTGTTTTGTGTGTAGAGGTGTAAATTGACTCTCAGCCTTGCCCTAAGATTTCATAACTGATATTTATCCATTTTGTTCAATAAAGAGTTGAGGAGCTTCTTAGTTAATTCAAGTATATTGCAGTTTTGCGAGTGTTTTTATGTCGTAATATTTAATAAAAATATTTACAACCCATGTATGTTAAAAAAATTATATGGAAAATGATTATAACCTCACATTTTAATTGTTACTAAAATAAACTTTAATTTTAAACTTAAATACAGTTTGTGGATTTTGTTTCAAATCTAAAGTTTAGATTTTAAACATGAAGTTCAATTTGTGGTTAATGTATTGTATCAATATTTATTGAATAATTAGCATATTTTAATATTTGCTAGCAGTCTAATTTATGCAAGATTAATATTTTATTACGTAAAAATAGTTTAATATAATTTGTTAAATGTATTATGTGTTACAGATTTACTCATAAATTAAATTTTTTTGCATGTGAAATATTTGTGTAGTACTTTGCTTTCTTCATTAAATTGCATTGTGTTATTTTCATGGTTTTCTAAACTGTATTTATTTTGTAGATGAAACACCAACTCCCACTCGATTCTTGAATGCATTGGAATCCGAAATGTTTCAAGATTTAGCTGGTGAAAATCCTTTTGATGCAACATTTCGTAAAGCTAATTCTGGCAATGGACCTCATACATTTCTTATTCCTGAGGTGAGAAAAATCATAGCATTTTTTCTGAATGTTTTTTGCACATTTTATCAAACTGTATTTTGTCTGGTGTTATGAATTAAAGAAACTGATATTTATTATGTAAATAATCTTTAGCCCAACTGTGTTACAAATTCTTTGTCAAGGTATTTTTATATCATATAATTAAAGGTACCTTGACAAAGAATTTGTTACACAGTTGTGCAAAAGGTTATTTACATGATAAATATCAGTTTCTTATATGATTACATCATATATCATTTGAAGTTTAATGAAAATGTTTTGTGGATTTATTATTGTGCTGTATAATTTTGTTTTAATGTATATGCATAACTTTTTTCTGTACCTGAATATATCATATTAAACATTGATTTAGTCGATGGAAGGGGACATGCACATATCATTATTCCATTTATTATAAGAATCTCAAACATTTCTTTCATTACTTTCTGCATTTTTTTCAAAAACTTGGTGCAATTGATATAGACCCAGTGTGTAAATAAATTACAAAATAAAAGTAGCTCAGATAATCTAGAGGCAACCATTTTTTTTTAAAATTTAATAGCACTGTATAATGCTTGATATACTTTCAGATGGCATTGCTATGGTTACTTTAACTAATATAATTACAGATCTATGCTGTAGTTTTTGTTTTTATTTGTTGTACAATTTGTTGTTTCAAAATTAAATATTTTTAAAAAAATCCATTAAGAATTCTTATATTTAAGAAATAAATATAAGCTTCATTCCAAGAATTGAAAAATTTCAATACCAAACATACAAGAACACCAAAAGTAGATTGCCAAGTATATTCAAATTTCATTTAACTTAAGACATTATTTTGAAAAAATTAACATTATTATTCTCAAACATAATTTTCATGTACATTTATTGAGATTTTTAATATCTGTTGAGGATACTCACACAGATAAATGTTATACAAAATTACTTCAGTTGATATTTAATATGTTTGTCATTCTGCATAATGCATCTGGAAAGAAATTGAATTAAATTTTCATTAATTGTAATGTTTTGTGTTAATTACTGCAGTAATATATTGATTGTATCTTATAAAATAAATGAATCTCATGAATAAATATGTACAATATTAATGAAAAATTATTCAGTGTTTATTCCAGTAATTTAAAAAAAAAAATGTAAATAAACTACAGTAAAGTAAAGCCCATAATACCCAATGATATTTTATATCTTAACTATATTTTTTGAAATTGTACGATAGTGGAGAATTCAAAAGTATATGAAAAGATTTTGAACTTTAAATGTGTGATCCCCCCCCCCCCAGTGTATTGAAAAGGTTGTACTTTTTACATTATTTTACCTTTCCTGGCCTATCAATGTGTGATTTTAAAAGGGAAAAAAAATGATTATAGTGTCCAAATGTCTCCATGTTAAATATTTTTCACACTGTATTGATTGTTTTCTTTCCATTAGATTCTTTAACCCCTTTGGGCCAATCATCACGTACATACGCCATCAAAAAACACTCACAGTTCCCGAACGTTACATGGATACCAGCACATTTCTCCTTCCACAGTCAATCATCACATATATGTGCTACTGGCTCAGAATGTTTTTTTTTTGGCAAAAGATGGCATATTACATATTCATAAGATTTGAGATACTTGTGAAGCTGACCTTCTATTTGAAAGGACAGAAATATTACTCACATGCATGGGGATTTTGATTTATAAACATTAATAGAATATGTCTGAATTGAAGGCTTTATGATCGCTTCTGAGATGAACATGTGGTTTTTTTGTTTAATGTGAAGATGAGTTTTTTGTTTTTGCTAGAGCATTTGATTTGGGTGTGCGGTCTAGTTTTTAATGGATAATTAGATCTGGTGACACAATTTGTCTTTTTTTTATTTTTACAAGGTTAACTTTTACAAACATTGACAATTGTTTAAAAAATTGTACTTAAACAGAAAGGGACTGAAGTAAATAAAGTATAGTAATATGAAATATATAAAGCATATGCTGTTTGTATAATATACAGAACAATATTGAACAACGCATTTATATTTCGGTATTTTTATGAATTTTGGCTCAACTACAATGCGCACGCATTTATGTCCTTTGTCCTGAAAGAGTTAAAGTAATAGATGAATTAATGTAACTGTATGAAAAGCTGCTGTTAAAGTTTCTATGTATCCTACAGTTCATTATAAAATTATGAAAATTTCTATAAATAAAGAAACTAGGCATGTGCATAACTTTCATATATTTAGTAAATTTAATTTTATTAAAGTTTAAATTAAAATGTTTAATTGATCTGAAGTGAAATAAATTAAATTTATCAGAATTTAAGATATACTATGCATTTTCTGGAATACTTATGTGTAAACCATCATTATGCACGTAAATAAAAAAAAATTCCCCTATTTTGTTTTATAAATTAAATTTCTTGATTTCAGATTAATTAGAAGAAATTTTAGAGCATCACATGCTTGATTGTCAACATTGCAGTATTTTTCATTATGGATAAATATTTACCATTTAAATATTTGATGCTCTGGATGATTTTATGCACCATCTGTGGAGCTGTATACAGTATTGCCAAAAATAATTTTCTTAAAAATTATCTACTTGCACACAAAATAAAAATATATTAACTTAATTATGTAGCTGGATGATTATAAGAAATATTCCAGTTTTTCCTGTAGAAAAATTTATTTTTGAAGATAATTTATTAGATATTTGAATTATTTTTGATTGTTATAGATTTTTCATATTGTATAGTTGCTCTACAAAATTAACTATTTATATTGTAATGTTATGTAAAATACTATTTAAGATTTAAATATTTAAAAATTATAATGTAAAAGAAATAATTCTAATAATATATGAAAAATAGAGGTATTAATAATAACAGGAGTAAATTTAAAGAATATTTTGAAACATTCTAGTTTAAATTAACTATATCTACATAATAATCACTTTTAGTTTATACTCTGAACCAATGTTCAATATCTGACACAACATATGCAAATATGTAGTTAATCTTTTTAAATAGAAAATTTTACAAAGAAAATGGAATGCTTGCCACTGTTAGTTGCACCTTTTATGAAATAAAGCATGCTGTGTGTTAGAATATGTAAATGTGATTAATTTGCTTATAAACTCTTCATTAAAACTTGTTTGTTATGCTTACATAATATATGTCTAAAAAGGAAGATTGATATTTTTTTTATTTTTCAGACATATACTACATTTTTTGTACATATTTTTTTTTTCTTAATTCATGGATCAAAAAGAAACATGGCATCAAGTGCCATTTTTTACGAATGGTATTGAAGTATATTTTTTGAGGGAGAAAATGCCATGTGCAAGGGCAACTCTGTAAATTAATTTGGGAGCCTTTATGAGGATTTATTACAGCAGTAACAAATTTGCTTCAAGTAAATAAACTGACATTAATAAAGCATTGCTGATAATTGGAGAATTAGCATACTTAAAATGCCCCATGACGAAAACAAGAAAAGTTAAAGCAAGAATAAAAGCAGAAGATTGCTAAGTGTGTCTAAATTCTCTATTACAAATTAAGATATTGAATCCTAAAAATTGACAGGAATACTAAAAACTTATGTGAAATAAGATCATGTGACCATTATTTTTATTGATTTTTGTACCAACAGTGATGGGTTACTCACTGCAATTTGTATGTTTGAAATAAGTTAATTCAAATTATGTGCTAATATTGCTAAAATTTTAATTGTGAATCCCTTCTGTATTAAAAATAAAATATTGTTTTATTAATACTGTTATGAATCTAAATCTTTGTCATGCAACTGAGGATGATTTAACTGATCTGTTTGGATGATTTAATTATCTTTTTATGTATTATTATTAGACATATTAATTATATCCTATATGTAATCAATCCTTTTCTTTTTTTTTTCATTCAGTCATCATCATTAATAGCCAGCTTGCCAGATTCTGAGGTACTGAATACTCCATCAATTACTTTGCCAAATGAACTTGAAACTCCCTTAATATTAAGAAGAAGCTTCTCTGAGAAGAAATCTGATAATGAAGTGAGATCTCAAGCAACCAATGAAAATACTACTGATACTTTACCTTTTACACCAGATGAACAATCGGATCTTGGAGAAGTACCCTCAGAAACTGTTATCGATGGTGATTTATCTATAGAGGATGCAAATTTCACATCAATTGATCAAAGTAGAACATCAGTGTTTGTTACAGAACAAAATAGTGTTCTTAAAACGAGCTCAACAAGAACCAGTGTAGTGCAAACTCCTGTTATAACATCAATGTAAGTCATGATTGTATAATTATTTTCAGTAATGATAAATGCGTGTTATCCAAAATATATCACCTGTAAGTGTGACATTTGTTTGCAGTTTTGTGATCCCTCATCTAAGAGTACTTTTAAATTATAAAACAAAGCTACATTTTTACTGAGTTGTGATCATTTAAAAATGTTACAAATGGCATTGAAAGTTATACTTTATTTATGTATTAGAATTATAATGTTCTATGAAACCTTTGTACATGTACCCATACTTGATAATTTTTTTAATGGACCAAGATCTAGCTGCATTTATATGTATGTATATATATAGTGGCCACAGTTGGAAGGATGGTGGTCAAGG
Source organism: Trichonephila clavata (assembly GCA_019973975.1). Lineage (NCBI taxonomy): Eukaryota > Metazoa > Arthropoda > Arachnida > Araneae > Nephilidae > Trichonephila > Trichonephila clavata. The sequence continues at coordinate 33,573 of BMAO01002858.1, read as the reverse complement.
TAATAGACTCGTGGCAGGCATGTCAGTAGGTTGAACCTGTATTACTGAAGACTTACCTTGCAGATGGAGCCGATGTACTTTAAATATGTTAAGGCTAAAATGTCCTGCTGTTGGTGTGATGTGGAAGTTTGGAGAGGTGTGCCAGCTCAAGTGTCATCCTCATTACTTGTCCATGGTTCAAAATTACAAGGTCCATTGTCAAAGGCTTTCGAATAGTTGAATAGTGTGATGTTAATATTTACTCACTCATTCATTAATATGTATATATACTTCTGATTTACTCGATTTAACACTATTTAGGTTTTCTGATTGATCTGCAAGAGGATGAAGATTAAATTCTGGAGCTAGCTACTATTTTTTACAGATCCTAGAAATCATACTAAAATTCCTATAAGATCTGAAGATTTTTTTTTTTAACTTGGATCCAAAAATTAAATTAAAAAACTACATGAACAGTTAATAAACAGATTTTCTTATGAAATGCCAGTACCTTAAAAAATATTTCAGAAGTAAATTCATCTACTCAAAATGTCACTACTGAATAAAAATCTTAATTGGATTCAAACATATAGGGAATGCAGTAGATCTTTCTAGAATGGGCAATGATTGTATCTTAAACAGACGTGCTTTTTCAGGTAGCAATGATTGATTAATGTTTTTAACATTTGTAGTTTCAAGCTTTATTCTTTCTTGAAGAGATATGTATGTTTTCTTGAATTTGTTTTAACCCCTTAACTGCTGCAGATGTTTCTATATACCTAATTCAGCTGGTACACAAATGCCCGTGGTATATATAAATCTTTTTGTAGTTACAAACTTTTGCTTTGTGCTGCTGTGAGTAAAACTATTCTGAAGATTTTGGAATGCAGTACAAAGACCTTAACATTGTTTGTAAAGGATTTACTTAGCATTAGATTTGTTAGCATAAATTATTTATGCCTCTTCTTTTCTTCTGTACATGGCATAGCAATGTATTTCCGTATTAAAAAAAAAGTGGCATTGGGAATCACGTACATTTTCCTCAACAATTGAGGGGTCAATTATTAATTGACACATGTATGAATTTGATATTAATGTTAAATGTATTAGTGTTATTTTGTTGAGGGTTTTGTGTCAGACTGACCTCTTGACCGGAACATCTGCTCATGCACCTCTGTTTCCAAGGTCATGAAAACTGAGAATGGCACAATAGGGCTGTTTTGCTACTGAGTTTAGTTGAACGTTTAGTGTATAAATGTTAAATATACAAATTTAAATGTTCATAACTAAATTTTTCTTCACCTTTTGTGTATGGCTTTTGAAGAATCATATCTACTATGTATAAAGAAAGTTGGGTAAGATATATATTTTTTAAGTATTGTACATTGCTGTGAAAGAAGAAAATCAATAACTTTTCAAAATTCTTTTAAAATACTAAATCATGATGCATAGCATGATTTCAGTAAGTGTATAAAACAAGTGTTTTTAGGATAAGTAAGTGTATTAAGAGCAAAGTATTTACTAAAAAATAATGCATTTGTACGCAGCATGATTTACTCTTTATTTTCATGAATTTGGACAACTCATGATATAATGATTTTATTGATTTTAAAACCATGAATATAATGGAGATTTTCATGGTTTAACATTTCAACATTTAAAATAAAAGAATGTATTTAATTGCATTAATGGAAGGGGGGGGGTTGATTTGAAATTTACTTGTGTTGACTTTTAAAATAAATCTTTTAATAATTTGGCAGTTTTGAAAATTAATTATTTTTTGATACTCTTATTACTTTATTGTGCTTTTTCATTTAAAAAAAATTATTAATATTAAGGTACTGAATTTGTGTGAATTCAAGTTAGATTTTTTTCTGCTGTACTTATATTCACATTTTTAATCAAATTCAAAATGACTTATTTAATTTCTATAGAAATCAAATATTGAGTGTTTTTTAATTTGCATGCATTTCAAGTCATTAATTGTTTTCTAATCTTTCTATAAAATATATGAATCAGTTTTAAATATCAGGAAATGACAGATTAAATTTTTGCTTTTAAGTATCATTTAGATAAATAAAAAACTGACAGTTTTTATTATGACATTAATTTTAAAAATTTAACCTTAAACTTTACTTTTAAATAAGTTTTTTAAATAGTAATTATTTTTGGGATTGTGGTATTTTGAGTATACTGGAATAAATATCTATAAAAGAAAGATTGCAAGATTAAACTGTAAAATAGATAAGAATACTTACATTGGACACGTCTAATTCTGAAAGAGTAATTTGGCTTATAGAAGATAAGCCAAATTGCTTCTTTAAAAGAAATTTGTAATCTTTTTCTCCTTTTTTTTAGCATTGCATTTTCTCTTCAAAATATAAATTATGAAGCATTTTGACTGAATATATTTTTAAATCTTTCATTGTTTAGATTTTTTTAAGGATTCTTTAATAATGATGGATTTACTTATGAATTTAAGTTGTAAATCTGTATTTTAAAGTATATTAATTTGTGAAGAGTATTCCATGCTGTCAAGATATTTATCTATGTATGTACATTTTTATGATAGTTAATGAAAGAAAACTTATTTCTCAAATAGCCACATTTTTTTAAAAAAAAAAAAATTGAAAAACTTATTTTTAGAAAATGAAAGTCTTAAATTTATTTTAATGCCTCCAAAATAAAATCAGTGTTGTTGTGAATGATTTGGATTATTTTCTATGTAAAAAATGAATCTAAAGAGAATCAGATTATAATTTGAATTAAAATTAAACTGTATTTTTTCAATTATAAATGTAGGACAAAATTTCTTAATTAATTTTAAAAGGCACTTTACTAAGAGATGACTAAACATTAAAATTTTGATTAAATTGTGAAAAATGATTAGAATAAAAAAATACTAAAGATGCAACTGTTATCTTCTAGAGTATTCATGGAGGTGGCAGGTCTAATTACGAGATCAGGTTTTTAAAAGTAGTTTATTCAGGATCAAAAACTTGTTACTCCATCTATTGAAGTAAACATAAAAATATATTTCCATTTAAAAAACAATTTTAAAAAAATCATTCTGACCCAATCTGGTTGATATTCTTATCTCTTGAACACAAAAACATCTATATCCTCCTACGTCATCTGTAGTTAAATATTTATAACACATCCTCATTTACATTTAATGTGTTCCCAATTGCAGATGACTAAACGTCCACAAATCAGGTTCAAATTGGATTCGAGACTCGAATTGGAGATCAGAGCAGGGAAATTGGGAAAACATTAACAAATTTTTATGAACTGTCTAACAGCAACAATTTTAAATGTTTTTTTAAAATTAAATATTGAATATATATGTTTAATCTGAAGTTGAGAGATACAATTTTTTTCAGAGGAAGCTCTACTCCTGGCAAATCAAATGCTTCAGGTGTCCCCACTGCTGTTGTTGTTACCCGTCCAACAAATATTGTTCGAAACCTTGCTCCTGCACAAATACCTGTAATAGCTGAAAAGACTAGTCAGGTTAAAGTTCCAGAACAGCCACAAGCAATTGTACAGGTATATATTTATAAAGTGTAACTTTTAAAAATTTGACAACTTAAATAATTGTACATTCAGAAGTATTGGAAAGACCATTCTCTTGTAAATATATGTATCACATATATATGCAAGAGCTTTTGTTAAAATTCCTTTCAAATAATAATAGTAAATGAATTTTTAAGAGTGTGTTACCAAAATAAATTGGATGTTAGACTACCAGTTATGCATTTTCCAATTTTGGATTAATTATTTTTATTTTAAAAGCATTTAAAAAAATTCTGTTAATGCTTTTTGGGTGTAATTAGTATTTCTTAAAAAGGGCTCTAAAGCATATACATTCTTTACTTCTGTTAAGGTTAAACTTTTAAACTTTTCAGCATTTGTCTTTTACACTAAAAAAAGCTGATTTATTTCATTCATCGTAAGGAATGGTTGTACTTTACTCACAACATAAAAAATTATTTTTTACCATCTTTGTATAATTTAATTTATATTATTAAACAATTATTACTGCACTTAAAAGATTTTATTTTTGTAAATGGAAGAAGAGAGAAAAAACAGTTAATTAACAAAAACATGTATATATTATTTTGAAAGTATTCTAGCATTATATATGTATGCAAGTAAAATTTTTCTGAAAATATACAGCTACAAATAAATAGAGACTGAGAATTTGTGTAAAAATTTTGCTGTTGATTTTACAAAATGTTTAGCTAACATTTTTATTTTTTTAGTGAAACATTTTCTTTGTAACATTATCTAAATTTAAAATAATTGCATTAAATGGGAAGTTAAATTTGGATGAATTGTCTTTATTTTAATACCATATTTTTTTTTAAAAAAATCCAGTTTATTGTTTAATTCAGTAAAATCCAATTCATGCTGATGTATGATATAAATTTTGTAAAATTTTGAAATTTCTCTTGCAGTCTGTTTGTGTTACACCTATGGTCCAGGTAATGATACGACTGCCTGATGGTCAAACAATGCCTGTACAGTTTCCAGTTATGGCTCAAGCTCCAACTGCTGTGACAGTTCCTGCTCCTGTTGCAACTGCTGTTCCTGTTGCAAATGCTGTCCCTGTTGCAACTGCAATCCCTGTTAATTCATCTGCACCTACCCAAGTTCCAGGTGTTGTTAGGACTTCTGTTCCTGTTGCAACTTCCATTATCACACCAGTCACACAATTAATACAAACTGTTACCTCAACTGATTCTCAAGTTCCAACAACGACTTCTGTTACAAAAATGGTATTTTTGTAATAGTGTTCTTTATTTCATAATTTTGTACTAGCAAGTATTTTTAATTGTAGAGTTTTTTTTTACTGATACTTAAATAATTTGTAGCTTGAGTAATTTTTAGCTCTGTGTTTTGAATGCCTATTTTTTTAAACAAAAATAATTATCGATGGTTATCAAAATGAGGTCTTTAAAAATGTACATTCAAGGCTTTTTAGCTGGACCATTTTCCTAATGTGAATAAGTTTACCACTTTTGGTATCTATAACAAGTTAAATATCATGTAGATATGATTATCATACAAAACTAAGCTTATTATTAATATTTTCTGACATAGTTGTTCCATACATGCACTTTATTCTGTAACATAGAGAAAAGAAAATATGGTTTCAGATATATGGCATTTTATTCAAAATAAAATTTTGACTAAATTTGAAAATTAAATAACTACAAATTGCTGATTTTTTTTGTTCTAAATAACTTTAAAGTAGACTAGCAATTCAGATAAGACATTCACATCAGAAAAAAAATATATACTGTTTGTGGTAAATAATAAAATGTCAGACTTTATTTAACACAAAATATCAAATAGGTAAAAAAAAATTATAAAATCTTAAGAAGAAAAAGGATTATACTGTACGTTTCAGTGAGAGGTGAAAAACAATCTAGTTATAGGGGTTAAATTAATGAATTTTGTGTGTAATGATCAAGTAAATCATATAACTTGCAGAGATAATCATCACAGAAAGGTTGGTACGTTATTGAATATCTGTTAAATGTAATATAGTAGGGGAAAAGTCAACTTTACGTGCTCTATTCTATATAAAATGTGTCTACATAATAGCTAATAACTGAAATAAATTGTGTTGAAAAACAATCAAGAGAATAAAAAAAAATATTGTATTCAAACTGTACTTTAGCATTAAGATGCATTATAAAAAATGTAAAGCTATTGATAAACCAAATTTAGAAATAAAAACTGCCCATTAAAAATTATATATCTTTTACTGAGTGGTTTATTTCTCTTATATTTTTGTTTGTTGAAATTCATATAGGAAAAGCTAAGAATTTATTCTTCAATGTTTTCTTGAAGTACAATCATTATATTGTTCAACAAGTTATTTATGTAATTTCACTTAAAAATGTCATCATTCCATTTCAAAAATGCTATTTGTTAATAAATATACTTTGTAATTATATTTTTATAGTTTAACTTTTTTATTATTTCATATCATAGAAACTGAAAGAAGTCATTACTCTTAATAAAACTGGGAGAAGTCGTTCATCTGCTGGAAAAATACAAATTCTGAGTAAACCTCCTGGGGAACCATTAGTTCATGAAAATTTACTGGCAGAACTTGGAATTTCACCTCCTTCTTCACCAACAGAATTATTGAAGCTTAGTCATCAGGGGTAAAATGTTTTATTTAATTTAATATGTATTTGTTTTAGATAATCATTTATAGGTGTAGGTAGCATCTTCAAGTTGTTTATTTTATTTACAGTTGTATATATTTATTTGCCAATATTTTTATTTATAGCTATGAAATATACATGTATTTAAGTGAAATTAGAGTTTTTCCATTAAGTATTCACCCACAGGGCCTTATCTTTTATATAAGTAACCTGTCATGTAAAGAGATTGGTGTGCATTAAATCTATTGAGACTCAAAAGTGCTCTTGTTGATGTGGTGTGGAAGTTTGTAGAGTGGGATGCAAATTCTCAGGTGTCCGTACTTGTTGAACTATAATTCTCAAAATTATAAGGTTTGTTGCTTCCATCATATTTCTTGTGAATGTTATGTGAATCAACAATAAATCAAAAATCATCTGCTGCAATCCATGAAAATCAATCAATCTGCTCTAACCAATGTACACATGGAAAACAAATGAGGGCTCAGGAAATACTCAAATTTGCAACTAGTGGTGTAGAGGTTACTTGCCAAATAAACCAACTATTCCAAGTTGGCTGACTATGAAATCAGAAGTGTTCCGAATGATGCTCAATACAATAGGGTAGGGTTCCCAACCCTGTGCCTGCTGGCACCATGGCGCCCACCAATCATTTAATATATGCCCACTGCTGTGTGATCACAACAAAAATGTTTTAGTTTTTGATAAAATTCTATGTGAAACTTTCCTCGTTCTCTTTTTCTCCTTGCACATTTGACAACCTAATTCTTCATACCAAGAATTCAAAATGAAATGATCTGGTTCATCTCAAAAGCAGGGTTGCCAAATTGGGCTATAAAAATTAGTAATATAATAGCTTTTAAACATGCAGTATAAAAATATAGCTACATATCTACAAATGGAATATTACAACACTGAGTCTCACCTCTGATGTGGAACCTGAATACATCTGGTTTGGATGATATTTCAAAGCCCTCTGGCTTGAAAACTGCTTATGAGCAGGATATTATAATATTCACCTAACTATGAAGCAATAGCCAATGAAATGCAATGCCGAAAATTGCATTGACTTTGAGATTTGTATTTTTTATAAAGAATTTTTATACTTCGTAGATATTGTATGCATTACTTAATAATTATTCTGCACACTAATAAAAATAATTTTTGTATGTTAAATTTTATTTTTGGAATTAAATATTTTTTGTGCATTATGTATATGTATTATTAAATCTTAAAACTAAATTCAGTGGTGTAACAGCCAAGGCCTTCTGTGCCTGTCTCAGTTTTCATGACCCTTAGCACTGAAGTCCATGAGCAGATGTTCCGGTCAGGAGGTCAGTCTGACATGATTAATTAACTGTATCCAATTATAAATTCACCTTGAAAAAAATTAATGGTGTCTGCCATCCAATAGATATTCTTGAATGCGCTCCTAGGGACAAAAGGGTTGGGGACCCCTGCAATAGGGAATTAATTATGGCATTCTGTATAATCTTAATTCTGTGCTTTTTTTCTATTGGTTTATTTCTTATTGGAAGTGCTTTGGGTGTATTTATTGTCTCTATATTATTGGAACATTTCTTGATAGCCAATCAAACATTGGTTACATGGAGATTTATTTTTCTGACCTTTCAGATATAAGAATCTAAATTTATATAATTATGAAACTAGTGTGATTTGCTTTTAATTTGTCCTTGTATGGCAAATTTTATAAAACTGACAAAATTAAACTTTTGTAATTGCTTTAAGAGATGGTTGAAGATTTTTTTTGTCTTAAACATTTTAGTGACTATTTCAGTTAGCTAACTCACATTACATATAATTTTTACATTTAAAATAACAAATTCATTATTAAAGATGTGTTTTTTGAGGAACTCTACATTTTCCTTTTGTTTTGATAAAATTGAAACAAATAAGTTATGTGACATTTTTATTTTTATTTTGAAGAGCTTTTTGATTTAAAGAATAACTTGAAATTAAAATTTATAATTTTGTTGCTGCATGCAAAAAATAATACAAAGATTTTTTTTTTATTCAAATAATTTGATATTAAGTTTTTGCCTCTAGTAATAAACACTATTAATTGTTATATTCTTAAAATTTTAAGAAAATTGACACAAAATTTTCCTTGGAAAAACATTTTACTGTTTATAGCTAATAATAATTAAGGCAATATTGCATTCTTTTGAAAATATTTTTCAAAATAAATTTAATGTGTATGTGGATGACATGTGGTTGGTTAGAAATTTGGCAATTATAAAAAAAATACAAAATTATATTAAATTAATTGATGTTAAATTTTATTCAACTGGATATACATCCTTTTTATGTAATGTATTTACTATGCACATTTAAATGTTTAATGAGACACAGTATGGCCCATTCATTTTGAAAGTCCTATATATTTCTTTAGCATTTAATAAGACTGGCTACTACAAATAATGTTTAAAGTCAGAAATTACTACATACTGTTGGATTAGAAGAAAATTTTGTGTTTAAGACTTTTGAACTATTCCTGTTTGTTCAAACTAAAAATCGGTAAATTGGTAAATCTTGATGTTTTTCAGTTGGGCCTCAATCATTTTATTGTTTTCTTTTCTTAGATTAAATTAACACATTACAATGTTTGTGGTAATAATTATATGGCTTTGAATACACATTTGATTTGTTGGTATATATTGACCATGTAAACTATTTTAAACCAGTTTTTTTTTAATGTTTGCCTAATGATTTCAGGATCCTTTATATATTTACATGATATCTTTATAGAGTAAATTAATGTATTATATATATGATGTAGACTTTTTAATTTAATTTTTTTCTCTGTAAATAGTTTTTTTGTTTGTTTTGTTATATTGTAACAATTAGATTATATTTGTTAATAATGGCAGTACTTAGATTTTTGATGAACATTGTTCATAAAAGAAAGATGCTTCTATTCTTTAAAATAACAATTCAAATTAGGATTTCAAGAGAAAAAGTTTAAACTCTGCTTTTGTATTACATATACTTTTAATTGTGGTGCCTTATAATATTTTTAAAAGTTAGTAGTTTTTTTTTAAAAAAAATTCTATTTATATTTGGATTACATTTATGAAGTTTCATTTCTTTTATCCAGGTTCTTTTAACAATGCTATGCCAACTGTATTAAAAACATTTTAAATATCTATTACAGAATTTTTTTCCTTTTTGGATTTTTTTTTTAGAAATTTAAATTGTTATTAATTTTATGCAGCAAAATAATAAATTTAAAAAACACTGTTGTTCTTTTTAAGAGTAAAGTTATGGTTTATATGCTCTTGTAGTAGTGTGCGTAATTGAAAGTTTTAAAAACTACTTTATATTTATATAGGCGAAAACGTAGAGATACAAGTGATGATCCTGATGAAAAAAGAAAAAGATCCCTGGAAAGGAATAGGTAAACATTCATTTTATACACATTATTTCTTTTCAGTTCGTTTGTTGAATTATTTTCCTTTACATAAATTTCTTGATTACAAATTTATTTATGTATGATTTATTAGAGCTGCTGCCACTAGATGTCGTGAAAAAAGAAAACAATGGATTACAGCTTTGGAAAGAAAAGCAGATGAATTAGCCAACACAAATACCCATTTACAGGTACATTTACTGTAAAAATGGCAGTTTTTGTGTTTTATTTAAATCAATTAAAGACAATTAACATAAAAAAACTGTTATTATCCATTTAGTGTTGTAGAGTAATTCCGTACTAGAAAAATTTCTGTTCATAACACTGACTGTTGTGCTCTTTCACAAAATGAATTTTAAAAGATTGAAAATGGTGACAATTTCAAAAACTTAAATGCATCATGTTTTGGTAGCACATAGTCCTCTTTTTTTGTTTGGAAATAATTTTTCATAGAACTCGTTGTTGCTGATATTTTTATGTTACTTTGTAACGTATAACTAGTTATATATATGTGTATACTAGTGTATATATATGTGTTAATTCTTTATTGTAAATGAATCTAGCAGAGAGCAGTTTCAGCATTCATGAGACTTCGTTGTTTTTAAAATACTTTTATTTAAAACTATCGACAGGGCATGGTACAAAACAGGAATTCTCATATTAAACCCAGACACACATCGAATCGGAATATATACAAGTACAATGTGTACGGCGACCAATCAGCAATGTGATGACGTCATTCACAAACAGGTCACATGATGACGTCATCGGCAGTGTAAACGAATTTGCATATTCATCAGCCTGTTGCGATGAATATGCAAATAAAGAAACATTACGCGACTCGCGTATTTTATTGAATAGATAGTGGACATGAGAAACGATTTAATTTCTAACAATGGCCCCCTCTCATGTCCATAAAAATAATTCAATTCTTAAGTTAGATTTTTCATATTTAACAAATTTCAAAATATATTATACATTTACAAATACTAATTTGAGAAATTTATACAATTTATCTTTGGATAACGGCTTAGTAAAAACAGATTATTTTTACTACAAATATGATTTAATACAAACAATTTTTTTCATATACTAAATTTCTTAAGAAATGATATTTTATATCTATATGTTTAGTTCTATACTATTTTCAATAGGAGAATTAGAAAAGTCAATTGCAGCTCTATTATCACACAGTAATTCACTTTTACTTAAATTAATGGAAAATAGTTTAAGGTTGTTACATTCTTCCAAAATACGAATAATCCCAATTAATTCTTTGGAAGCTTCAGTCAAAGTTATATATTCTGCCTCCATAGTTGATAAACTTACACATTTTTGTTTAAAAGTTCTCCAGAATATTGGTACAGAATCAATAAATAAAATAATTCCTCCTATTGAAATTCTGTCATCCCTATTGGCAGCAAAATCAGAATCACCATAACATTTGATATTGATGTTATTTATGTTAGATAAATTTAATTTAAAGTCCTTTGTTTTCTCAACATATCCTAATAATCTTAGTAATGGGTTTTCCTGAAATTGGGAAAGTATGTTTACTGTATAACTTATATCTGGTCTAGTACGACCTGCTAAGTAAGATAAACAGCCAAGTATATTCCTGTATAGTAATCTTTCCATTTCAGTTTCAGAATTAGGACAATCAATTTTAGATAGCATAATTGCCTTAGCTAGTGGTAACGTTGAAATTGGGAATTTATATTTCCTATATAGGTTACACACTTTATTTATATATTCAGTTTGATGGATAAAAAATTTACCATCAACTTCAAATTCTACCCCTAGTAATTTTTTAGTTCTGCCCATAATTTTTAAATCAAATTTAACCTTTAAATTCCTTATTATTTCCTTAATATGATGATCAGATTTACCAAATAATACAATGTCATCAACATATAATAGTAATACTACATTGTCTTCATTTATATAAACACAGTTACACCAATTTAATTTCTTAAAATTTAATGCTTCGAAACTGGTGTGTATTTCAAAAAACCATTCTCTACCACTTTGATGTAGACCATAAATTGCTTTATTTAGCAAACATACATAATGGGGTCTTTCGTGATCTATAAAGCCCTGAGGTTGTTGCATTAAAACTCTTTCACCCAAGTTTGCATATAGGTAGGCACATTTAATATTTAACTGACAGTGTGACCATCTAAAGCAACAAACAAGAATGGTGAAAAGCATTCTAATTATTGAAAAGTTCACAACGGGACTAAATACTTCATCGTATGTTTCTCCCTTACGTTGTCGGTATCCTTGAGCAACAAGACGAGCTTTACATCTTAAAAGTTTTCCTTCCTCATTCCTTTTAATTGTATAAACCCACCTATTTCCAATAACTTTTCCCTTTTCAGGCCTAGGGACTAATTCCCAAACACATCTTTCTGACATTATATTAATTTCCTCTTTCATAGCAACAGACCATTTATCTTTATCTGGAGATAAAGAAGCTTCTTTAAAATTTTGAGGTATTACAACTTCAACATGATGTGCTTCATGATTATTGTACTCACTGGTATTACTTTCCTCTTTGGGTACAGGACCAGAATATTTGTCTTTCCCACTGAAATTAAAAAAATTCTTATTAAATTTTATATTGTGGGCCCTACAATATTACTCAACATCACGATATGATCTCAATCTGAGAGACCTTCCTTCGAAACCATAATAAATGTCTACTCTTGTTCCATCAGGTCTGAGAACTGCTTTCCTGATCCATGTAAGATTTTCACAAGGTATTTCATCCCCTTCACCAATTTCAGTCTCCGATTCATACTCATCTGATTCAGATTCTTCCGTTATCAGAGGAGTATATTCACTTTTGTTATTTAGACCCAGGACAGCTTCCCCATTAACACTTTCATTAAAGGAAACATTACAGGTTTCGATAACTTTCTCTTCTTCAGGTATCCAAACTCTATAACCTTTTGTTTGCATTGCATATCCTACCATGATACCCTTTTTTGCTTTCATATTAAGTTTATTCCTCAACTGTTTGGGAACACCCACATAAGCTTTTCAACCAAAAGTTTTTAAATGTTTAACCGAATGTTTTTTTACCACAATACAATTCAAAAGGGGTTTTTGTCTGTTTCTTATGACAAATGCGATTCCATGTATAGGTAAAGCATAATAAAGCCTCTGACCAGAACTTATTACTTAAACCACTACCTAGTAACAATGCTCTAATAGCATCTAAAGCAGTATAATTAAAATGCTCGCTTACACCGTTCATTTCAGGTGAATATGTATTGGTTCTCTCCATCTGAATTCCCTGAGAATCTAAAAATTTACAAAATTCTTTATGAATAAATTCTAAGACATTATCAATCCTAACGTTAACGATCTTCTTTCCAAGTGTTGTAGTGGGTGGAATTAAGCCGTTCAATGGAAGGTTCCATTTCAACTGCGGTCTGGCCCCCCGTCGATAGGATCTTCTTAAAATAACTCACAATGCTGACTTCCAAAACTGCATGAGGCCTGTAACCATGTTAATTCTTTATTGTAAATGAATCTAGCAGAGAGCAGTTTCAGCATTCATGAGACTTCGTTGTTTTTAAAATACTTTTATTTAAAACTATCAACAGGGCATGTTACAAAACAGGAATTCTCATATTAAACCCAGACACACATCAAATCGGAATATATACAAGTACAACGTGTACGGCGACCAATCAGCAATGCAATGACGTCATTCACAAACAGGTCACACATTGACGTCATCGGCAGTGTAAACAAATTTGCATATTCATCAGCCTGTTGCAATGAATATGCAAATAAAGAAACATTACGTGACTCGTGTATTTTATTGAATAGATAGTGGACATGAGAAACGATTTAATTTCTAACAATATGTATATAGTATCATATTTTCTTTGTACCCTTCAAGCTGAATAAAAATGTAAATTTTGTGATTTATATCCAATTCAAAATCTGTTAAATCTGTCGAGAGCTCAAACATCCTCCCATTGGTGTGGTGTGCTAGTTAGGAGAGGGGTGCCAGCTCAGGTGTCGTCCGCATCACTTGACCATAGTTCAAAATTACGCGAACCTTCCCCAAAAGCCCTCGTGTAGCTGAACAGTGGGACATTAATATTCACTCACTCACCCAATTCAAAATCTAGTACTTTAATAGAAACAAGTTCTAGTGTACACCCCATGGTATTAAAAAGTGTACTCTTTTTTTTATTGCATAGTGTTTTTGATTATGTACTGTTATATGCATGAAACTTATCAAAACATGTTTCTTTTTTTTTCACACGCACAAACATTTTAACAATTGCTTGAAATTTTTGAATTCTTGTAACATTAAAAAAGCACAATATATTTAAAAGCTCTTTCCATATATCATATTTGAACTTATTTGTAATGTATTTGATACTATTATTTTTTGCTTATAAGTAAAAGTGCTCCCCTCTCCCAGATTTTCTCTTCGTTTTTGTATAGTTTTTAAAAACTGAGATCTGTATTGTGTATTTTGTCAAACTAATATTTTTACTTTTTAACTTTAATGTACAAAATTTTTTTGACTTGCACTTATTTAAAAAAACCATTAATACCATACCATCAGCCATTTACCCCTTGAGTGGCGTGGGCGGGTATACACATCTTGTTGAGCTGGTGCATTTAGTGTCCCGGACGTTTATACTTGTTGTTCCAAGGGAGGACTTTTTGTGTTGTGCTGCTCTGTTTAAAACTAGCCCCATGGCTTTAGAATACAATACAATGACATTGACTGTGCTTCTAAAAAATTTACTTATTTCGGAGAGGAGGTAGGAAGGAATTTGTGAAAGAGTATGTTGCAGGGGAATGAGGAAATTCATAGCTCAGCTGGTTTTTTTTTTTTTTGAGTGTTTTCTTTTCTATTCTTCATTTGATGCCATTCTCACTTACCATGTGTAATAGGAGCTTTAAAAATTTTTTTGTATGAATGCACTGAATGTGATACTGGTTTATGTGTTCAACCATGTTTCAGGATATATCACAAAAAAGATGTTATAATTTATTTTTTATTATATGTAACTCAGGAGATAAATTTTTTTATTTCCATTTTATTTTTTCATCCTTTTTGTTTCTTTTTTTTTTATTTCAAAGTGAAAGTAAGCAATTTTTAGATGTAAAAACACTCCTTTTCATTTTCCCCAGTAAACTGCGAAGCAACGCGTGTATGTGGGGAAAACAGTGACACAGGGGAGGGGGTGAATTTCATAACTTTTCCTCAGCAGTTGCGGGGTTAAACAAGTAATATAAAAAAAATTAAGTCAATTCCTGCAAAGAAAAATTTTATTTGTAGCGGTACCATCTATATAAGCCAGTAACTACTCCACACCATGGTGATCATTTTGTGTAGTGGATAAGTTACTCGGCTTCGGATCCAAAGGTGCCTGGTTCTATCCTACAGGATAAGCGCGCCACTTCATTGGTGACCCTGGCTGAACTCAGAAAGACGCAACGTTCTGAACTGTTGTGGCGCCATCTACCTGCAAGAAGAGCAAGCAAAGCCGTCAAAACTCACTTGACGCAGCAAAGTCGTCGAACCCTCTCGACGCAGCAAAGTCGTCGAACCCTTTTGACGCAGCAAAGTCGTCGAAACCTCTTGACGCAGCAAAGTCGTCGAACCCTCTTGACGCAGCAAAGTCACCGGACCCACTTGGCGCAGCAAAGTCGTCTCACATATGACGCAATCAGCAAAAGCCGTCACAACTCATGACGCAGCAGCAAAAACACGCTTGATTAAACAAATACATCGTTCGTTCGCCTATCCACCGACTCACTGGTGGGGTGTATGTAGCGGTACCATCTATATAAGCCAGTAACTACCTCCGCACCATGGTGATCATTTTGGTGTAGTGGATAAGTTACTCGGCTTCAGATCCAAAGGTACCTGGTTCTATCCTACAGGATAAGCATGCCACTTCACTTTTTATTAAATAATTACAGTTATTATAAATATGTATATATGTCAGAATCACAATGTTAAGTGGCAAAATTAAAAGCGATTTTCCTTGCAATTTTTCATTTTCCTTTCTATGTAGGGTGTTGGACTATTATTGTTGTTTGTTACTTTTTTGATTTAATCATTCAATAATTGAAAAAACTGTATTAACGTTAATGTCATCCACTACAAGTTTAAGAAAATGTATTTGAACTTAAGTGGAGGAATAAAAAATATTTTATTAATGATGGGAATTTGAACAAGATGTATTTAAATAAATATAGGGAGTGTGTGAACTAATAGTAGAAATTGAAAAATGAGATTTTTTCTCCTCCAGTTGAGTTAGAATTGATTATATTGCTTTTAATATCATGATAATATAATATAATCTGAAGCGCTTTTATTTTAGTACTTTCTAGATCAATTTATAAGTATTAACTTGGGAATGAAATTAAGAATTATAGTGATAGAAAATTAATGATTTGTACTTGTGACTGATAAAAAGCTTGTTTTTGTGAAGCATTGTGAACATATCTTGCATCTGAAATGTTAAAGCACTATGTGCATGTTACTTCACTTCATTACTTTTCTTAGTCATAATTTTATTTGTGTCATAAAATATTAACTAAAAGTCAAAAGGAAATGAATATTTATTTTCTGAAATATATTTTTCTTGTAAATAAATAAATGTAACATAGTTTAAAACTCAATCAAAATTTTTATTCTAGTAATTTCTGGCAATATCTATTTTGCAGTAAAGGAATTATTCTAATTGCATTTGAAGTTCTAATCTTGTTACCGAATCTGTCATATTTTTGAAAGAAAATGTACAATTTACATCAATAATACTTGAAAACTCTTCAAAATTAATGTAGTACAAATGTAATGTTGTGAATTTGTCATTTTTGGTTTGTATAAATTGTATACATACAATATAAATGGTAGCATTTGTCACTAGTTAATGATTTTTACTTTTCTTCAAACTATTGTATTAGATTATTTTAAATATAGTATTCAAATATTGAATGCTGTCTTTATTACTTTGGGTAAAGTTTTTGTTTAAGTTATCTTGGTTTTGACAGACAAATCCTGTGATTAAAAGTTATGCAGTTCTCTCGCCTATGCCATCATTTTTCACATAGATGTGCATATGCAGTGTATTGAGTAGGAAACAAAAAGCATAAATAAGCAAATTTTTCTCTGAAGTAAATCCTTTACAAACACTCTCAAGGACATTTAATTGCATTCTAAAACCTTAGGAATAGTTTTACTGATTACCATAGAAAATAATCATACTTTAGAAGGACAGATTATACGTCCAGGGCACATAACGCCCCGGTTGAGCTAGGCTGATATATACACCAGTGGAACTAAAGGGGTTAAAAAAAAAGTTGTGCCAAAAAGTCACTTGTTTAATGAAAGAGTTAAATGAAATTAATGTGGATGTTTGTAAATGGATTATTTGATAGTTATTTAAATTTCAGCTAATTCAGTCTGAATCTTAATTTGTTTTTAATGCAATGTAAACTGCTTTGTTGAATGTTACTATTATCAAATTTTGTATCTAATTACTGCTGTATATTTAATGTGTTGATATATTTGATTTTTGAAAATGTATATCTATAAACAGTTAATTAAATGTTTTAATTTTTAGCATGAAGTCTCTCAATTAAGAAATGAAGTTGCTCAGTTGAAAAGTATGTTACTTGCTCATAAAGACTGTCCTGTTACATTGCAGCAAAAAATGACATTTGAATCAGAAAGAGAAGCTTGTAAGATTTTTATTTTAATTGTATACTTTATGCATGAATCTTATTACATTTTAATTTACATATAAGTATTAGTCTTAAAATGTTTCAAAATTGATATGTACCTGTAACAATTGAGTAACATAATTTTCTATAAATTTTTATCAAATTGTCCAATAATTCTGTTTTATTTCACTACAGTGATATACTCTTATTAAAGAGGGGAAATATTCTTTTTTGAGAATGAAAATTTATTTATATTTGTAATGTTGTGTTAAATGTAACTTCAAATTTCGTCGGTATATGGGAGAGAGAATAAAGGATATATGTACACTTGTGTAGATAGGGAGAATTGTGACTTTTTTATTTTAATGTTAAAAAATTCATAAATAATTCATTTTTGGATTTAATACAAATTAATGATATCCTGTGCTGTTAGCAAATGACAAATCCAAAAGTGAGAAAAAAATAAGTAAAAACAGGTAAAATATAAAGACTGTAAAAGTAAGTGCCAAAAACTATGAAATAAAAAATTTATAATCAATGATACTCAACAAACATAATAGTAATATTTTGGGGGGAAAAAAGTTCTTAAAAAACAGGATAAGCAACATTAAAACATGTACAAAAAGTTTCAGAAGGTTCTTACTATTTTTATAACACTCAACTATTTGTATTTAAAAATACAGGCACTTAATGATAAAGACTGTACACAAGAAACCCCTTGGTCGTACATTCATTATTAGTTGAGGTAGAACTAACGCAGTTTCAGGAATCGAGCACTATTTGTAGTCTGTGTGACTACCTTCCACTGCTTTCTTGAATAATCTGCTTACGTCATAGATCATAATGTGATAGAGTTCTACAGAAATTTCAAGAAGTCACCCAAAAGGATGTCAACTTGATGATAAATTTTCTAATATTTTGCCAAGTTTCCATTGAAACGCCATTATAATTTAAGAGACAGCGTTGCTTGCGGATTTTACAATTTTTATCATAAAATAAATACAACAGAAAGTAATATTAATGTATTAAGCATCTAGTTATAAATTATTTACTCTATTTTAAGATGAAATTAAGCACTAATTACACAAAATTTGTAACAATATATTTTGAATTTCATCATGACTTTACAAATATGGCTAGTGAAATATGCAAACTTGCATTTGGCACATTCTGGCGATAACACAAACTATAAGTTAGCTATCAGATTGTTGGCATCAAGCTGACAAATTAATCATATCATAGGTTCTTGCAATACAAACTTATTTCAATTTTTTTTAAATAGAAAACTCTATTGATGAGAACAGTGACTCATAAGCAATAATTGAAGCTGCAACTTAATCTTAAATCAAGGATTATTTTTATACTGATTTTGCTGCTTTTTGATTCAACATTTAATTGCAGTATATTTTGAAATAATATTTTCTATACTAACGAGTTTTATCCATTCTTTATGGATTTATTTCATCTATACTTACATATATATACTAACACATTTTTAATCTTATTTTGCTTATCAGTGATGTATACATACATTAGAGCTTGTAGAAAGTTTGGAATTATTTAAGTTACAAAATAAAAAGCAAAAAGAAAAGACATATGATATTCCTCTTAGCTTGTCTCACTTGATTTATCTATCAGAAGTTTCAGCAATTAATGACTTTAAAAATTCTTTAACAGAATCATAATTAGCTGTTGAATTGTAAATGTCATCCTTGTAGATTTTCTTAAAACAGATTTCTTGCTTTTTTTTTTAAAAAAAAATATAGATATATGTATAAGCTGTAAATAGTAAATTTATCACTGAGTCACATAGATAAGCTGAAAATATGCTAATTTTTTGTAATATTTTTCTTGCAGATACGACAGTTCATGTAATCAATCCATCCTCAGACGATTTACAACGAGTGCCAAACAGCTCCGTAGTTTCACCTTTAAATACAGAATTCATGGAAGTAGAGATCAGTTCTGTCCAGAGCAGTAGTGATGCTTCACTAACATCTGATGCTAGTGAAGCATCTTTTAAAGAGCGGTAGCACCTACTGTCTTGCTAGCTGGAAGCTACCTGAAACATATCTCTTTCTGTGTATTTCAGCCAATGCAATCACACTAACTCACAAATTGTGATAAGTGTATTTATTGACTCATTATTGTATTAAGCTATTAATTTCATTTTTTCATCACTGGAATGGTTGAAAAATATGTAAAGCGTTGGCAGCTGATAGATTTGCTGTGAAATCCTGTGTATTATATTTGTGAGCTGATTCAAAATTCATCATTGTTTTAATTTTTATCGTATTCATTATCCTTCATTAATTCATAAATTTTTTATCACATTGTATTCATTTATTTTATTTTTAATGTATGATATTCATGCAATTTGAAATTGATAATTTTTAAAACAAATGATTTTATTATGATTTGGCAATTTGCATTATAAGTTACACTTTCTGTTTTACTAAAAAATCTAACAAAAAACAAATTTGTTTTCTAATTTTCAACTCGTGTTTAAGAAATAAATTTCTCGATAATATCCAAAAAATTGTATTCAATATATTTTCTGTAGTTTTGTAAAATCTATATTTTTGTCATTGGTGCTAATGTAATATTTGCATAAAAGCCAATTCCCCGCAACCACCTTAAGTTGATTAGTAATTCATTTTTATATACATTTCTATCGTATTATTGTCTAAATTTTCTTTCTTTTTTAAAATATTTTTATTATTTTTTAAATACTATACATAATAATTGCATAAAAGCCAATTTCCCACCACCACCTTGAGTTGATTAGTAATTTATTTTTATATACATTTTTATTGTATTGTCTGAATTTTCTTTCTTTTTTTAAGATATTATTAACAATATTCTTGAAAATTATGAGATTTATAAATTGAAGTTGAATTATCTCTGCACATAATACGAAAAATCAGAATTAAAGATTTTAGATTCTATGATTTTCAATAGCAAGAGTATTTTAATTTAATATATACTTATTTTTAAAAAAATTCTTATAGCCTTTATCTTAATGTTAAAAAAAAATATGAAACTGTATCGCAGAGCAAGTTCATGCATTGAAATGTTAACTCTTTAAATGCTGTATCTCTAAGATAAGTGTGTAAGCAATTTTTTCTGGAGGGAAAAAAATGTAGGTAAGCTTGTTTATCAAAACTTTATACATTACAACTTACTTTTAAAAATTACCTTTTGCTATCAATTATTAGTATTTTTCTGTAAAAAGTTGGGGGAATTATAGCGATTGAGTCGGCTTTGAATTTTACTATAATACCAGGGGCTTTTGAAAATTTAAATTAGCTAATGAAAGATTTTTTTATGTATCTTTTATGCAGGTATTTTTTTTAAAAAAATGAACTAATCAATACAGGGTGGGTTGAGTTATTATCAGAGCTTATATAATAGAACCAACTTATGAAGATAATCAATTGTCATTTCTTAACCATTGATGTATAAAATATTTTCAACTAATGTAATCCTTAGTGAAGTTAAATGTTTGTCAATTTATTTATTTTTTGGTGTGTTGTTCAAATATGGCTCATTTTTCCCTTTATTGACTAAATAAAATTGAAAATTTTATGCAGTTAACTCCTACAGGTATTTTCATTCAGGCAAGTACATGGATATATATTCTAGTTGTTCTTTAATTTACTATGCTATTATAGTACTGAGACAAATATGTGTGCTTTGGAAGAATATATAAATTTATTATTGCGTAAACATACTTAAAATTTTTTTTAATAAATGTGTATAAATTTTTCCTGTTGTAAAAATTTTATTGTTTGTTTTTGATTATTGAATTAAATTTTTCATCTAATTTCATTACAATTCCATTACATGCAAGAAAGTGTTAATTTTTTTGTTTCACTGTATAGTTCTGTATCATATTATTTTATTCTTGTACTTACATAATATTTTATGTATTTTTAATTTACACTTATTGCTTGATTATTTATAACTTTATAATAAAATTTTTATTTTAGTAAGAATGTTATTTATTACTATACTTAAATTGTTAAGGAATTTTGTATGTATAATTAGAGAGTTTTACTAATAAAAATTATTTACTAATAGTGTAAACTATATTATATATGCATTAAAAAGAAATTAATTATTAAATGTATATGTTTCCGAACTTTATTCTTGTGAAAAGGGTGCCTTTTATATATTACATTTGTTTCTATGCTGAATTTAACTAAAATTATTTTGTGGTATGTTAACAAAATTTTACGTATAATTACAAAATTTCTGTGTAAAGATTTTCAAAAGTCTATATAATTTGTATTAATATTTATATAAAGAAAACATTTTTAAATAAGCATCTTGATATTCCTTGGAAATTTATTTAGATAATAGGAATAAATTTGGGAAATAATTTCCTTTTACTTAAATTAACACTGTAAATTTTTACTGTAGCTACATTATTTCATAAAGTTTTCTCTATCAATATTCATTTGTTATACCTCAACATAATTTTTATTATTGATCATAAATGTGATGAATAGAACCTAAGCCAGTGAAACTCAACCTGTGGCGCACCAGCCTTTTCTGAATAGCCCAGCCATGGCCTATTGCACTAAGAAGTTCAATTATTTAAGAAAAATGTACTAAAAATTTGGCACTAAATTCTGCCAATCAAGCAATTAAATCTATCAATTTTCTTTTTTGATTGTAGAATGTAAACAAGGAGCTTGGACATGGATGAAAGGAAATCGAAATTACTCTACAACTCAGCTAAAAATGCATAAAAGTAAATATTTTTTTATGTGTTTGATAGAGAGGTTAATATAGTATTAAAATAAAAGCCAAAAAATTAGTTTTATTATTTTGATCAATTTTGCTTTGGTCTTGTAGAGTTTTTCTCCATTATCCTAATGTTGTGGCGTGCATCAAATATTTGTGATAGGTATGTGGCCCGTCAGGTAAAAAGGTTGGTGAGCCCCGATCTAGACAGTTAATGTTTTCATTCAAACTATGAAATGTTAATTACTTTATTTTTGAATATGTGTAAGGAATTAGGCAAATAATTAAATAGATTTTGTTAAATACATTTGTTGCTACCATGCCACTTGAGTGTAATAAAAGTTATTTATTATTTTAAGATGTTTCTAAAATATAAGTGGTAGACAGAATTATGGAAGTACCTGTAATTTGAATTAATTTTATTATAATATTGGCCCACCTTCAGTATTATGGCCAGCAACAACAATTTTAATGTGAAATAGATATATATTGATCTCAAACATAAGATGCAGTATTTTATGCCATTTCTTTCACAAAATATCATGGCTGCAATAGCCTAGTAGTCATGGTCAGCATATGTCAAGAGTTTGAGCCCTATTGCCACTGAGAGTGAGTGAGTGAGTAAATATTAACGTCCCACTGTTCAGCTACACGAGGGCTTTTGGGGAATGACTGCATAATTTTGAACCATGGTCAAATGATGTGGATGACACCTGAGCTGGCACCCCTCCTCTCCTAACTACCACACCAACGAGAGGACATTTGAGCTCTCGACAGATTTAACGTGCCTCGCTCCCCTACACGGCAGGTCTTTAGTGGTACTGGGATCGAACTCGTGACACACTATCCACGATCCGATGCTTAGACCACTTGGCTACCACAGCCACCCTATTGCCATTAAAGACCTACTGTGTAGAGGAGCCCTTGTATTGTTTTTAGTGTGACATTAATAAATACTCACTCGGTTCTCAATAGGGTCTATTATTATTTATTTTATCTACCATCTATTATTTTATCTAGTATCTGTATATCTGTCATACTTGAAATGTCAAGCCTTTGCTGTTGTTTGACAGGCATATAAAAATTGTCAATGTAATTACAAAAACATGTAAAAATGAAGAATAAGTTTTTTTGCCATACAAAAAGTCTATAAGACACAGTGCTATCTATATTCATTATAATTAAATAACATTTGAAACAAGTAATATAAAAAAAAATCTTAAGTCAATTCCTACTTTGAATGGATGAATAGGAAGTATTTTATTAACGATTGAAATTTTGAATAAGATATATATATATATTATTCAAGATATATATATAGGGAGCGAGGGAACTAATAGTAGGAATTGAAAAAGAGTATGATTTGTCTGCATTGTTGTAACAATGCACACCCGGTTTGGTTAAAAACTGGTTTTCGATGAAAACAGGTAGTTAATTTAATTAACCAGTAATGAATTATTATTTTAAAAAACTATATTAACACAGTGTCATCCATTACAAATTTTTTAAAAAATTATTTGAACTTGATTGGATGAATAGAAAGTATTTTATTAACGATTGAAATTTTGAACTAGATAAATATATATATAAATATGTAGAGAGAGAGTGAGCTAATATAGTAGGAATTGAAAAATGTAGCAATGTTTCTTTACATGAATCTGAATGAAGAATTTATGGTGGTTTTCAATAAATTGAATATGGAATGAATCATTTTTTCGATCATATAGATTTTACTTTATTTTTTGATAATATATGTATTACTATCTGTATATGTGTGTGCACAATTTTGTTCGAAGAAAATTAGCATAACTTGTGTGGTAAAATGTTAAATTTTATATAAAGCAAGACAAGAAAAAGTACATTTTGTAGAGTTACATAATTATTTAAATACTTAAGCTCATCTCCATTTCTATAAGCATGGTGTATACTTTGAAAGCATGCTAAGCTCTCTGTCACAGATAAGATATTCCAAAGAAATAAAAAAAAATATATTGAAAACTGGTTCTTGGTTATAATCCTGATCAATCACATTTATGATCATATATGATAATTCAAAAGAATTTTTGTTGTAAGAGCTAATTTTTAAAACTATATAAAAGTGGTTTGAAAAATTTAATAAACTACACATTTCCTTTCCCATAATAAAAAGCTGACAATGTAAAAATTATGTGCTTTTTTTTTTCCCTATCTGATTGTAAACAAATTTTTGGAGCTATCCTTCTAGATGATAATATTTGATGGAAAATATTGTATAGAATATATATAACCTGTTGTTTTTCGCTATTTTTATTCAACCCCAGTGTCAAGTCTTTTAAAATTACTTGTTTTAAACACCTACCTTTTCTCCCAATAATTTTTTTTAATACTTAAATGTTTCACCATTATTGGATGAATACAAAAATAAAATTTTATTCTTTTTTTTGTAAGTGCTTCCTAAAAATTTTTTATTGGTTTTTGTTACATTTTTGTTTGCATTCATAATGTGAAAGTTTATTCAGTTTAGCTATAAATTAACTATCTGATATTTTTATTGCAATATGATGCATGAAAACTTATTATTTATATTTCATACATAATTGCTTCATTTGATATGTTTTGACTTTTTTCCCTTTAACATTTTAAGCAACAAGAATTTAAAAAGTGCAAAGCTGAAGAAAAATGTGAGATGTATTCGCAAAGTCTTCGAACATTTCTCATATTTGAACATTTTGCAAGTATTTTATTTTTTGTCTGTGTAATTTTTATATGTGAGTTTTGTACATTTTTATCAATGTTTGATAAATACTAAGTAATGTCATCCAATCTGTGTTTTTTATGTGTGCGATTTTATCTTATACTGTTGAGAATTTTATGTAGCATGCATTTCTGTAGTTCTGTACATATTTTAATTATTAGTATTATCTGTCATTTTTAAGCGATTTAAAAGCAAAAAATTCACACTTTTAAAACCTAGCTTGAAATGTGATCTGAGTTTTTGTTTTTTCATGCTAAGTGTAAAAAATTTCTGTTTATGTGTTATTCTTTTTTATTTCTTTTATTTTGAATTACTTTTAAGTAAAGCTTTGCTTATTTTCTAATTATCTATCAGCTTACTTTAAATGATCTTAATTTTTTTTTTTTTAAGAAAAAATAAAATGATAGTTGAAAGTTAATAAATAATTATTGTTAAAATTTGGATTATGCTTTTTATAGTTTAAGGATGTAAATAGAAACATTTTTCTGATAAAATTATAATTGTCTAATCGTGATTTTATCAGTAAATAAGCTATGTAATTCTTTTACTAGTAGTTTAGAATTTGAAAATTATTTTCTTATTTCTCTCCTGTACATGTTTCGAACAATTTGTTGAAAGCAATAAAGTTTTTAACGTGAATATTAGCTTTCTTTGAATGTGTATTTTTCAAAAATGTATCCTCATATTATAAAAAGTGATATTTCATTCAATTTATTCATTAGAAAAGTCGTAATTTTCATGTGTGTAGCAGCAATCATATTAATTTATGAGTTTTGTTCTTGATTTCTTCAAAGATTGACTTGCAGAACAACTGGAATAACTCTCTATTAAATGGGATAGTTTCAAAACCCTTCTGCAGCAAAGTATCAAGTTTAGAAGATTTTGTTTGCTTGCTCATTACAATGTCAAATTTTAAAGTTTATTACCAATAGTCATCGTATAGCTCTAGATCATAGGTTCCCAATCTTTTTTGAACTGGCGCCCCCTTTTCTAGTAAATATTTCGATACCCCCTTTTCTAGTGAATATTTCTACACCGCCCCTTCCCACTCTAGACAAATAAGAGTGTACATAATACATGGTGAAAACAAGCGCTATGTTTTAAAAAATATCCTATTACTAATAAAACATTTATTTTTTTTCTAAAGCCACATTTTTTTTACTTGCGAATCTGAAATAGTTATTGCCATAAATATATTTAAATGTGTAATTTTATATATTTTAGTCATAGGTAGGATATTTTTGGAATTGAAAAGCTACTGAATTTCTTTTTCATTTATAAGAGTGGAATAAAAATTTTAGCTTATCTGTTATAAAGATAGACATGGGTTTTGATGATACGAAATAATTCATAATAAACTATTGCTTCCAAAATAAATATAAATTGACAGTTTATGCCTTTAAAGAAACACGTTAATTCCTGGTTAACGTATTTTAATTATGTTTCTTGGATAATATACGTAATGAAATGCAGTGGACGAAACATTTTTCCTACTCCTCACAGACAAAGACAACGCATGCACTACAGAAATTAAAATGCACTAGATCCTTCAATTTAATGTAGGTCTGAATGTAATGTAATCTTTTTTAAGTTTTTCATCCACTTCCCGTACTACCGAAATATCTGAATTTTCGTACATGTGATATAGAAATGATTTAAATGCATACAATCAACATAAGGCAAACAGTATTAAAGTTTTCTTTTGTTAGTACATAATCAGCATGTTATTTTGTTCTTTTTTGGTTAATCTGCCCAAGCCCCTCCGTGCCATCTCAACGCCCCCTAAAATTTTCTCTGGATCTTTTACTGCTCCTCTGAACGCCTCAAACGCCCACAAGGGGGCGTTATCGCCCACGTTGAGAACCTATGCTCTAGATAGATATTGATTTAAATGAAATGGAATAGTTTTAATTATAATTTTTTTTTTATCTGGCCAAGGTTTAAATGATAAAGAATCTCTATTATGTTTGAGCACTCTTCTTTGTGTCAGTTGAGACAATAGCTTGGTAATTAAGGTAATATTGCAGTGGAGTTGTAGACACAAAACCAAATTCCACCATAAATATGCAGAATAGATATTTCTGCACATTAATTTGGAACTCTGCTTCAATATTTTTTCTTTTTTGTGTGGGAGTTAAGTGAGTTAGATTTTTACTTAGGTGATATTCTCGTCGCTTTTCCAAAAATTTTTTACAAGTTTTGTCTTCAGAAGTAAAAGTAGGGTTACTCATCTTGTAAAAAGGGGCGAAAGAGGCTAGAAATCTCAATAAAATGACAACATTGTCAATGTTACCTTATTTGTTGCAAATGATGTCGCAAACTTCAAATTGAGAGAGAGTTCAATCTCTGTAAAACATCAACTCTGTAATTTAAGCGGAGATTGCCTTATAACAAAGACCATTGCTAGGCTAAGCAAAAGTCATTAAAGAGGTATGAAGATTGATAGTTGTTGTTGCTAATGCCACCTGTCTGACGTAGTCAGATAGAGGCCCACGAAATACATCATGACATAGGGCTAGATTATACGCCGTAGGTTTGAGCACCATGCAGGCGACAGTATGATTTGACTCGGTTTCACCCCAATTTTGAGGGAGAAACACCCTGGGAGTGGTCAGGGGCCTCCCATCTGTCTTCCTCTTCCACCAACCTCACGAAAAGACTTGCAGCTCGATGGCTATTTAGAGTACCCCCATGCCGCGAGGGCACATATTTACAAACATCCATGCCTTCTCCGGGATTCGAACCCAGGTCCAGCCGTCAGCTACGCTAACCACTATA
This sequence comes from Trichonephila clavata, assembly GCA_019973975.1. Classification (NCBI taxonomy): domain Eukaryota; kingdom Metazoa; phylum Arthropoda; class Arachnida; order Araneae; family Nephilidae; genus Trichonephila; species Trichonephila clavata. Next base: position 6,002 of record BMAO01002858.1, on the reverse strand, counting down.
CCGGATTGGCGGATAGGGATAGTAGAAGAGAACTTAAGAGGAATTGTGGTAACTGTCCAGATATACATCTCAGAACAAGTAAAAGTAGTACGAGTTATAAGGAACGCAAAATTATAACCACCATATACCACACTTAAAGGCTCACAACTAGACAATTGATACACCAAAAACAATCATACGAGTAAATTATAGTTAAGGTCAATCAATCACATTACCTCTAGGCAGATATAACCGATTTGAGGGGGTTCGGGACATCCCTGATAATCACATATCAGCTCAGACAAGAAAAGAATGCTTGCCCCAATTAATTCGATCGTATAGTAGGTTGTGTTGTGTTGATAGGAATCACACAGATGCAATTCCGATTTTTTCAGCACCTTCTGCATTAATGAGTATATGACCCAAAAAGTGGCTGTTGTCTCCGTGTAATCGGTACATTTCACCTATTCCCGTCTCTCAGAAGAGACAGTGGCGAGTGATGCTGACTGCTGTGCAGTAGGGTTCAGGTTCGAATCAGGAAGAGGCATGGATGTTTGTAAATGTATAGTACCCGTGCAACATGGAGGCATTCGACATATTCTGCGAGCCAAAACTTCTCTCGAGAGGTTGGTGGTAAGGAAAAGGCATTGGAGGCATCTCCGGTTTGTTCTCAATCACAATTGGGATGGAAAATAGCCAAATTGTACTGCATGGTGCTCAAATAACGCGGCCAAAACAATAGACGTGATCCGGCTCCCTTGCCACGATAAATTTCGTAAGCCTCGATCTGGTGGGATTAGTAACAGTACTGCAACACCACGAATTCTCTGGCTCTGTTCAATCGTCAAATTTGATTTCCTCACATGTAATATCTCTTATCCATTAAATTAACTGTGCCATCTATGAAAAAATGTTCCTGACTAAAGAGCAGCTATATATTGCTTTTAAAATCTATTTGTTAATCTATAATTAGTGGTATAAGTATTATCAATAAAAGCTCTCTCTCTCTCTAATTAGAAGAATACAGTTTAAACTAACATTAAATTATATCAATTCTAATATGCTTATTAAATGTATACATTAATATATGACGCTTTTAAGCAAAATACGGTACTTACGTATTATGCCGTCGACCACAATTTCTTCCAATCAAAAGATGTCGCCAAATACCACGATATGGAGCCAATAATGGAAAACATTCTTGCTTGAGTTTCCAACACAATAACAATGACAGCATTTGGCGACGTCTTTTGAATTGGTCGATGATACCCAAAATACAAATGTACATAATTCCAAACCTTATATGGAATGTTATTGATCTTGACACAGAGTGGACACTGCATGGAAATTTTATAAGATGCAAAATCATATGACACATTCGGAATTGTTACTGCTCCTTTAAAACAAGCACACAAAAAAAGCGTATGGAATGTTTTTAATGAAAAGAATACACATGAACATACAAATAATATTTCATGTTTACAGGTTTTAAAATATTTAATATGCTTTTTATTAAAAATCACAGAATCTGTAAGTAACAAATTTGTTTTAAATTGGATATTTTATCTGTTAGCATAAAATTACTACAAAAATCGTTAAAACATTAACAAAATTGGTCTCCATAAGAAATTATCCTGTGTAAAAAAGATCAATATGTACGAGTTCGAGGGAAAAAATGACACACACACAGTTTGTAACACTTTTTATTATTAACAAAGTAGCAAATGAACAAAAGACGGATTATATAAAGAGTACGTAAAAAACATTTGCTGTACTAAATTTTCCTTTTAGATCATAAAAGGTAAATACTGAATAATTCAACATACTTTTTTTTCCACCACGACGACGACATCTTTGTAAATGCTTAAAAAAAAATGGTTCGACAAATATTATTCGAAAAAGTTTGTACTGGCCACAGTTCCTGGAATATAATTACAACACATTTCATCCTTAGCTACAAAATCTTTCTCCAGAGTTCTTACATAAATTATTTCAAGAAGGACGCTCGATAAAAATTGCATTGTTGTTGTCGTGTTCATATAAGACATATAAGCGTCTTGCCTTCTAAAATTTCATCTTGTACTTTGTCGGTGGAGGTTGAAACTTCGGCTTGAACCGAAAGAACAGAGCAGAGGAAGGTGACTAAGGTACTTCCAATGGCTAGATAAAACGCCAAACCTAATAAATAAAAGAACGATTAATTAATTTGGAACATCGTGCATCTTTTAAATTTCAATCATACATTTTCTTAATTTAGATATGTAGCTTTTAGCATCGCCAAAATAAATCTGGCGAATTCTTCACGAATGACATTAGTAAAACCATGTCCTCCATGTTATATTTAAACCGCCGGCTGAGTGGCGTGGTGGGTTTGTTGCTGGCTTTCCGCAACCAAGGTTGCAGGTTCAACCCCGGCCTAAGTCGGTGAATTTTTATAATGCGGTCATGTCGTATGATTATACAGCATGTAAAGTTCCCTAGAGTGTCTATTTGGCTTGGGTGCTCTCGGCAAAATTAAAATCCAGGTACTGGTTCGCATCGTCAAGAGCTCAGGTACCTTCCCTTTGGGGAGTAAACTGGTCGTCAAAATTACTTACGGTAATTGGTATAGCCTATACAGTGACGCGCTAAAGAGTGATACCAGCTCCTGGGGAATGTACTAGGTCTGCAAAGGTAAAATACCAATGTGCAGCCCCATTAGAAAAAAAAAATATTATATTTAAACCGGGTGAGGGAAAAATTCCTTAAAACTTTAAAAATCCATTTAAAAAAAAAGTAAGAACAGGAAGAGGTGATGATAAAGAAGTACAGTTTACAAGAAAGGGCTTACTCACACAAGGAAGTCGGATTTTTTTAGCAGCAAAAATATTCTTGGTCGTGCCCGCATTAAATCAAAAGTGTGGCATCACGGACGTCTTAAAACTTCTTGAGGCCCTGGGCCCCTACACGAATGTAGGCCCCATCTATGACCCTTAAAAATAGATAGTACGTTGTCAAATACTTGTACAAAGAATAATTTAAAACAAATAAATGTGCATGACTTACAATCGCTCTAACGGGTTCAACCGACCGGCGCCTTTTGACTGAACGAATAATGATGGTTGTAACGGATCTATACGCGTCCTTATTAACTAATCCTCTTGGTCAAACTTTGGGGCCAGCATTCGCGTTATAATTCTCAGCCTCTCAAGAACTCCTCATTTTTAAATTAGTTTGACTATATAAAGTCTAGGTTTTGTAGATGTAATATAGAAGGAGCAGGAGAGCTGTTGCGGTGATACGTAGGTGAGAATATTAGAATATTTCATTGAGTATTTCACAAACATAGCGCGAGTTAAGGAAGGTGTTACTAAGATAATAAATTAGTAGATTAAGGATCTAAGATAGATTGAATTAGATTCAGTAATCAGATCACTAGCGCTTGTTCACTTTGTCTAGTTCACTTAGTAGTGTTTAATTAAAGTTTAATTTCGGAAAGAGCCAAGTTAAATTTCTAGGTCATGTGGTGGGTTCTGGAAAACATGCTCCAGATCCTCAAAAAGTGGAAACTATGTCAAAGCTACTGAGACCAACGACCAAAAAACAGTTACGAGGACTGACTGGCTTATCAAGCTATTATTGTGATTATATTAAGAACTTTTCTTCTATTGTTTTGCCTTTGACAAATTTAACCAAAAAGAATATTCCAAATAAAATTCCTTGGGACGACACAGCTGAAGAATCTTTTCAATGTTTGAAGAAAAGCTTAATCGAAATGCCTACTCTATATACCCCTGTGTTGAACCGCCCATTTCAGCTGTATACAGATGCTTCTGCTACTATAGTCGGCGCATGCCTTGCACAGAACGATGAAAATAGAATGGAACACCCGATTTCTTTCTACAGTAAGAAATTAACCCAATGCCAAATGAACTGGTCCACGATAGAGCGAGGGGCGTATGCCGTGCTAAGGGCATTAAAAAAGTTTGACGGTTGGATCTTCGGATCTCAGATACAGGTTGTGTCTGACCACAACCCACTTTCATTTTTGACTAAAGGATTACCGCATGGTGCAAAATTAGCTCGATGGGCCTTAGCCTTGCAACGTTATGAGTTGCGTATTATATACCGTAAGGGGGAAAACCATGCCAATGCTGACGCCCTCTCTCGCTTACCTTTTTCTGATTAGCCTGAGTGTTTGCAGTATTTATTTAGTAATACTAGTCTTATTATATATAGTCATGATTATATAAACTTATTTTATTGCATTTTTATATATTTGTGTATTAATAATCATATTTTAGTCATACCTCATTTTTTTTATTACATAGTGCACTCTCCTCAACTAAAGTTAGGTGTTTGTTTCAGCAGTAGGACTCTTGTGAGTGTGTGACTAACCTCTTTCTTTCAGCACCTGGTCACTAAATATGACACATGTGCTTCCGTTGGTGGGGCGTGTAAGATTCGCCGGACCAAAACAAAACTATATAGGTGGCGCTGCCGTCGGGAGGAAATAAAAAAGGAGGATGAACCACAATGGCGGAGAAAGCGATGTCGGCTACACCCTGTAGCTTCAGATATAAAAATGGCGTGCAAATATTTTAATTTTTGATAACAGTATATTTTTTATATTGGTTTTAATTGTGTGTGCTGTGTGGCTTCTAAAAACTTAATAAAATCTTTTGCCACTGAAGATGAATTGAGTACTTTTATGCCTGGTTGTGATGAATTCTTCGTTGATGAATTAATGTAAGAACCTACAGCGGGATCTACAAGAGAAAAGTTATTAAAATGAAACCAAAAGTGTTCTATAAATGGCTGAAAGATCATTGTTTTTAGATATTTTATCCAATAAAAATTCGGATCGATTTAAAAAAAAAATCTTTTTTTTTTTGTTTGTTTTGTAAGCAAGCCATGACCAAGGTAGCCTAATGATTATTGTCACGGATTCATGGTCAGTGTCGCGGGTACGAGTCTTGATGCTACTAAAAACCAGCCATGTACAGGGGACCGTTGCACGTTAAATCCCTTGAGGATCAATATACTTCTGTTGGTGTGGTCGTTAAGAGAGGAGAGGTTTGCCGCCAATAGCCCTCGAGTTTCTTCTAAGTGTGACATTATTAAAATCAAATGCAATATATTTTATGATAGTCATTGATGATAGATGACGTTCATTATAAACATTAGATTACTTACCTAGCGTGCAATCATTAGGTGAGAAGGGTTCGGCCTTGTCACCGCAGATCAAGTGGACTCGTCTGCTGTTCCAGCCGGCTGGATATAACATGAGACCCAGTATGTAAAACAGACCTACAATGGAAGAAATTTTCATAGAATTTTAAAATGTTCTCACCAATGTACTGTATGTCAACTTATTTCCATCTTAACTTAAAATAAAAAGCCTAACTTATGCTTCGTACCCAGCGACCCCAAAATGATCGACGTTTTGGGGGGAAAAACAAAAAATGGAAGCCGGTAGAAATGTACGGTTTGCTACAGTATGCTTTAGTAGTACGGGTTTATTCTCACCCTTTCCTAATTAGTTTCAAAGTTCATCAACAGGTGGTGCTTCTGACTGGGAAAACTATAAAACAATCTTTTATATGCGTACAGTCAGATCTGTATTTTATAGTTCGCTTAGCATTTTAGTTTGTGTTTCGAACATTGTTTACCCGTTGGAATAGCGAATGATTCTTGTTTTAGAGTTTCAACACATGGGCCACAGTTTTGTTGCAACGAGACGCGGTTTCAAAGAAAATTCAATGACAGAAAAGATGGACAAACTGTGCAATAAAAGGACTGATATAAAATTTTCTATGTACTAGGAATATCAACAGTGGCGTAACAGAGAATATTAGGACCCCCTGCAAAATCAGATTTTTGGCCCCGATATTAGGCCGGAGGTGTACATTTCGCCAATGGTCCCCAAATCCCGGGCCGTGAATCGGTACCGGACGGTGGATCAAATGGTACCGAGGCGCTCAAGAAACATTATGTATATTATTTATATTTTATTTACTGTGTGGTGTATTTCTCTCGGGTTT